>JAADWJ010000189.1:0-35912 GCA_023336165.1 Pythium monospermum
CCAGCAGTTGAACTTGATGGGGCCAAAATTGGTGTGAAACACAAGCGGATGGACTTCGACACCAAGCGTCGCGACGTATTTTTCCTCAAACTCGCCTGTCAAGTGGCGCTTGACGAAAGTGGTCTTGCCGACGCCACCGTCGCCGACAAGGAGAAGCTTGAACTCTGGAATACTGGCCATTGTATTTTGGATGGGAGTTGAGTTGTGGATGGGTGGAAGTCTGCAAGTGTACTGTATCAATGAGACATTGATTTGTTCAACCCATTCGGTGTGAATCACAGCCTTCTATTCAGGGCGAGACAACGGCTCAATAGTGGACGCTATGTATTTGATGTTGGAGGTTAATACATGTCTTTTGACAGGCAGGGTTTGAGCTTCACTTGTGAACCCATGAATTGTGACGGAGCCAAAAAACCAACTCATTTTTTGAACCCAATCCTGAAAAGATGGTGTTGCCGAAGACGCTGCAGAAGAGCAAACTCCTCTCGCAGACCACACCACAAAAGAAAGATACCAGCACACAAGTCTCCGGGTCCATAACTCTGTTCTCGCGCGAAGGGAACCATCATGCTCAGCGGCGCGCCATTGGTTTGCGCGATCGCCATCCCGGCTGTGGTGATGGTGCGCCTCCTCACGTGGTGGTGTGTGCTCCATCGCGATGGGAAGACATCAGCGATGAAGAAGACGATCAAGAACAAGAGCAAGAACAAGACAATGACTTTGTACGAGCCTGTGTACATTGTGGTCGTCCAAAGAGAGGCGCCAGAAGATACGATTACTACCACACATTTGCCCACAGCTCGATACGTTGGGCAGTCGAAGAGCGACAGGTGAAACAGCCACGGTAGCTCTGCTGGTGGCGATGGGCACACTATGAATTGCATCAACACAGCTCACAGACAAGAGAGAGAGAGAGCGGCTTGGCTGTCCTCACATCTGGATTTACATGGATTGACAGGAGGAATGAATAAAAATGGTCCAGTTCGAAGTCAATCGATATATGCGGGGTATCCGTGTACCAAGGGTATTGAAGTCTTTTGAATCGAGTTGTTTCTTGTAGGTGCTTCGATCATATTAGACAGGTATACTACATATTTGAATCAGTTACCCAAACTCAGTGTGATCCCATTTTCAAATCAACAACCCAATTCAGTCGAAAACAGTTATGCTCCCATTTGAAACCCAAGGGAAAAGAAATCCAGGCAGAATCCATTGAACCGGAATGACCCCATGCCCACCAGGTCACCGCAACCAGAGAGTGGAGAGTCTCTCGTATTTGGCAAGTTCCCGTCTGTCAGACCCATTGCAACTTAGCACTCATGGCACGCAAGATCAAAAACAAAGGCCTGTCCGGCGGAGCGTACGCCGGCATCGTCGTGGGTGCCTTAGTCTGCTGCTTGTTGTGCTTTTGCATGTACCAATTGATCAAAAACCCCGAACTTCGGCCCACACGCGCCAAAAAAGTCAAGCACATCCGCGTGAAGAAAAAGAAGCACCAAGGCGACGATGCTGAGGGCATGACCGAGGACCAGGACCAGGATGACAGGACCGATGTGCCCGATGGCGACGACAACGTCGTGTATGTGGTCACGATGTGCAGCGACTTTGATTCGACATCGCACAGCAGCGGCGCCCACCATCACCACGGGAATGGTGGCGATGGCGGCGGAGGTGGTGACAACGGCGGCTACGACGGTGGAGGTGACAGTGGTGGCGGTGGTGATGGTGGAGGTGGTGATGGCGACTGATCGAAGCTCGTTAACTGCATTCAGTGATATGGGCGTGTAGGGGTTCTGTCGTAATATACATTGGATTTACTAAAAAGATATGAACACTGGCTTGGAAAAGTATATCCACGGCAGTTGGAAGTGCTATGACAGATACAGTTCAAGAGTCCCGGTATCTAAAACGGTGATACTGAACGATGAACATATACACCACCTTTGAATCAACCAGGCAGAAGTCTCTGCAGTGTATATTTTCTTGAACAGAAAAAGTTTAATGCTTCATCAACATGGTTTGTTAGAATCAAAATGATTTGTTAGAATCCAGTTATTCATATATTATTATATATTATAATAGTTGGGTTCAACCAACGTGCGACGTCAGGTGGCGCCTGGGTTCCGTCTCCCTATAATAATACCGGTCTCCTGGTGGACCTGTATTTGCCACATTCAACATGATTTCTTGCAAAAAAATCTGCAAAAAATCAGTTTAGCTGGGATGTTACAGTATCGGAGAAATGGTTGGGGGGGACTGGATACTGTACCTGTCACAATACAAGGAGTTGGAGGCGACTGGGTACAGTTGTAACTCTGCATTGTCCTCACGTGCTTTCACCTCGCAGCCTTAGGAACCATCCATTCAGCGATTTTGTCTGCCGACCGTGAAGCGCCAACACAACCCAGTCCAGCACAACAAGACCAAAGCCTGTCCAGTACTGCCGAGCAGCATGGTGCAGTACGGCGACTACACGGTGGAAGACAACTCCAAAGACACCGTGACCCGAGTGTTTCTCGGCCTCATCGTGGTCGTCGTAGTGCTCGTGTGTGCGTGCATGTGTTGCCGAAAAACTCCATCGTCCTCAAGCGGAGGAGGAGCAGGCGGCCTCTCTCACCACCGCAGCCACACGTGCACGCCTCGGTACGTCAACGACACGTACTACGTCCATGACACTTCGTATGTGGTCAACGTTACAAGCGATTTCGACACAACGACCCACCACCACGGCCACCAGAACCATCATCATCATGACGGTGGCGGCTGGGGAGATTCAGGCGGAGGTGGTGGCAGTAGCGACTGTGGAGGAGGAGGAGACGGTGGCGGCGGTGGATCTGACTGAGAGAGAAAAGCAGCGGCGATCGGGAGTTCAGTAACACTCTAGTAAACGTTACGTACAGTAGTAAAAGCATCAATACAGCACAGCACTGTATACACAACAACGGTCAATCGATTGTTGAAAAATTAAAGGACCAGCACGGATCGTACTGGTCCACTAAGCAAGAATGATGGTCAAATCGTGGGTCGTTTGACAGAAAAGCATCCAACGGTGGACACCACTGTCGCAAATAGTGGACACGGCTGGCGACCGTCCAGCATCACGGCCCATGAATTCATGGGTACATTGGAACTGGATACGCGACGCAACAACACCATGACCCAAGGCCAAGGCTTCTGTCAAACAATGCTCATTCTCCAATTTCCATCCAAAGCAACACACTCTGCCCAAGGGACTTTCTATTGAAAGACCAAACAATCGATCACAGAAATGGTCAACTACTACTACGACTACTCCAGCACCTCGTCCGAAGACCACGGGTTGACCCTTTCCATCCTCGTCCCCGTGGTTATCGTGCTCATTTTCGTTATCGCTGTGATCCGCTCTCAGTGCGGCAGCCAGGCGGCCAATGGAACCAGTGGACGACGACAGCCAGCCAATGGGGGCGTGCTCATTGATGGCGTCTGCGTCGTCGACATCTGCGGCGATTTTGGCACGGTAGCGACCGACTACACCAGCTACGGAGACAATGGCAACAGTGGGGACAGCGGCTTCTGTGGCGACAGTGGTGGCGGTGGAGATGGTGGTGGTGGTGGTGGTGGTTGTGGCGGAGACTGAGTGGTGCGTGCTTTATGCCCAGCGATGGTGTTCAAGAGCCACGACAAGTATTGATTGATTGACCACCAGTTAGCTCCGTCACGTAGCTGATTCTACTGCACTTCTACAGCAATATGTGCATGTAAAAACTCCGGAGCACTGTATTTCGTACAGCTCTGGAGCGGTATTTAATGAAAAGAAAGCTAAATAATCCAAATGCAAACTGAGCTCTTTCTTCCTTTTTTATTTATTTTTTGCGGTCATCGCAGTTCGGTGGGTGCTGTCCAAGCAGTGGTCGCGGGGTCTTGCACTCCTCATGGATGGTGGCGCACTTGAGCACACAAGCCGCCGCGCTGGTCGTCGTCGTCGCTCAGCCATTGCTGCGGTACAGTACCTGAAAGATCAGAATGACGACCACTCCCCATGAATGGATACCGATCCCAAGAATCATCAATCGGAATGTTGGTGCCTGACAAACTGCAACATGTTTGCAACTCAAGGGCAACTTTAGCCCTTTTTATGCATCGATGGCCACAGGTCACACGCTGGCTCAAAAATAGTGGACATGGCGGGTTCGGAGCCACAAGTTTTGGTGGGAAGTAATGGGACTTTTAGCCATGTGTATTTGTATCCATCTACACAATTGGGTGGACTTGGACTGGACTGGATCCATGGACCAGACGCTGTCTGTCATACAATTTCATTCTCCAATTCTCCATCAACCACAGTCCAGGAAGTCATCATGACCAATTACTACGACAACTCCAGTACATCCACAGAAGACAATGGGTTGGCCATTGCCATCCTTGTCCCAGTGGGCATCGTGATCATCTTCATTTGCATTGTGATCCGCTGTATGATGGACGACAAGGCCCGCGACCGACGACGGCAACAACAACAACAACAACAGCAGCAGCAGCCAGACGTTGGCGGCATCGTTGTTGATGGCATCTGCATCGTTGATGTCACTGGCGACTTTGGTACAGTAGCGACACCGACCGACGTCACCAGCCATGGAGACTATGGCAACAGTGGGGAGAGCGGCTTCAATGGCGACAGTGGTGGCGGTGTTGGTCTTGGAGATGACGGCGGCGGTGTCGACTGTGGCTGCTGCTTCTACTGAGTATTAATACAGTAGTACCGGTACTCAGTGACACAAATTGTGCCCAAGACAAGTACTTTATACAGTAAATCAGTGGAGCGCTGGCGTGAGCCACATTGGTGATCAACCAGCTCATGTCATTCCCACTGGCAAAGCGTGGCGAAGGCGAATCGACCCTGTACAGTAATACTTCGCAGTAGTAGTTTGTTGCAGAGTCTGTGTCAGTATTAATATAGTATTTCGTGCAGTATTTGAGATCAAACAACCCCCTAAAAATACAGTGTTCCAAATGCAAAACGTGAAAAATATTCTCCACTCTGTTTTCTGAATCATCGCTGGTCAGAGAATACTGGATATCTCTGGATAGGTCAAGCGACAACCGCAGGATCTTCAAGACGTGGACAGTCCTTGTGGATGGCGCACTTGAGAACACGCGCCACTCGCTCTTGGTCGCCTCCAAGACTCACCCACAAATCCGTGAGCTGGCCCGAATACTGGAGACTGTAGCTTGTAAACCCACGCGGCAAGTCGTCTTGCTTCTGTGCAGTCGCGCCGTACGCTGTCGTGGCCACAAGCTGTGCAAACAACTCCAACACGGCGCTGGCGTCGGTTTCTTCTTGAGCGCTTGTCTGCTTCTGTGCTGTTTGCAATTCTTCGCCATAGAAAGTAGCGTACGTGCTGCGAATCGCATGGAAAAGCTGGTCGGCTCGCTGTCGGCCTTGGATCTCTTGCATCAATTGCGAAGCAAACCCTTCTCGCAACAACGTGTCCCCTGGAGATGAGCGCAGGTACTCATAGAACGCCAGCACCAGCGGAATATCATGCGCGCTCACGGCACTTTTATCGACACTATTCTCGTCTTCTGCCGTTGCTGGTGCTGCTGTCTTCTTCTCACCTTGGCTTTGCTCGTTCTGGCTGGTGATATCATAATTGGACTGGAAGTCGCCGACAATTTCCTTGCGGATCCCAGTGGATCCATACTGTTCCACATGGCTTTTGCCCTTTGTTTCTTTCTTGACCAAAGCAAACTGTTGTCCCAGCGTCTCACTGGACAAATCCGTACGGTCGCTGTCTTCCATCCAATTGACCGAGTACAAATCCCCCAAACATGTATTCAACGGCACGCCATCAATGTAGTCCATGGGCGGACAGTACGCGCCAAAGGATGGTTCCCAGCCATTCGCCGCGGTGGTCACAAAGGCATTGATATGGGCCATCGGACGGCTCCAAAACATCGAGCCAGAATCACACGCTTCCACGTAAAACACCAGTTCTTTGTACTTCTTCTGTGTAAACATGGTGGTCATCGTCTTCGTGATTTGCTTGGACGTGAGCATTTGGCCCTCTGGAAACATCACGTACCCACGCGCGCCATGGTCCACAAAGTTGACAAACACTCTGTCGTCTCCATTGCTTTGAAGCACTTTTTTACCGTTTGTGGCTTTGGCATCGCCCAGTAAAACACTCATGAAATTCTCCGGGGTCACGTCGGCGCCACGGTAATCGACGTGGCAGCCAGCGTACACGTCGATAGCGTCGGCGCTTTTGTTGGTGGGCTTGTTGAAGAGCTTGCCTGGGAAAGGATTCTTCGTCGCGTTTGCGGCGTCGTCGTACATCATGAGGATGACGTTTTCTTTGGGGATCCCATGGCGGCGCACGACGTGGTACGCATGGCAAGCGTCCGACTGATGGCGGTAGTTGCCGTAGCCTTTTGAGCCAGCGACGATGACGGCCCAGTGCTCTGCAGACACAAGAGAGGTGCACGCGGCTAAGATGACGATGGTCACGAGAAGCAGCGCGTGGAGTTTGCGTGGGGAGACGACGCACATGGCGCGCGATCCTTCCATACTCATGATGGCCGTCTTCTTGCGGCGTGTTCAAGTGTTGAAGAAGAACAATCTTTTTGTTTCCAAAAACCGATCTAGAGAAAATACCGGTAGTCAACCGGTATTTGTGTCGCAACCATGGGGGATACCGGTATTTACCATCACTCTTGACAATAATAGTGGCTTCACTTCACTCATAAAAAAACGTTGTGGTGCTGGGATGGAGCTGCACAAACGCGAATCCACCGCGCTTCCTCAAGGTATCTCCATCCAGCAGCCCTCAATAAACAACAAGCTTGCACTGCAGTACTATATCGTCTCCAAAAATGGCTGACAACGGCATCCTCATTTTACTGGGTATCCTTGTGGTGAGCGCGGTGTTGATCTTCCTTTGGATGCTCTTTGGCGATCCATCATGGGCGCGTTGCTCCGACGGCCAATGTCTACCAAAAGACAGACCCGTGTCATCCACGCCACCGCCACCACGATCATCACGACCGCAGATCCTCACTACTGATGCGAGAGGGCGAGTGGACCACTACCAAGCCTACCGCGTGGACCGGATCCAGTACGAAGGCGATGTGCCCGTCGTCGTCGTGGTCGCAAATGACCGCATGGAGCGGTGACGACCTACGGCGCATGTAGGCAGTTCCCGTATGATGTCGCTCGGATGTTGAATTGGTATTAACGGAGAACCGACCAAATGATACAGAAATATATAACCTGCAGATTAGTAGTCGGTATTAACATCGGAACAGTACTCTTTTCCAGCCCCAACAACATGTCATGGGTTGAGAGGAATGAGCTAGAGTCCAGTTTGAACCTCTGGAAGAAAGGATACCGGTACCAGTAAGGGGTTGTGTATTTTTCTAGGTGACAGTCAAGGTAACGTTGCATTAACGAAGCCAACAATAACGATAAAAATAGACAAAAAAAATGGTATTTTTCCATAGGCGCAGTCCATGGCCGCGCTTCCCCCCAGCTGCTTATCAAGGGTGGCGAGCCCAACGACGATGCACGCAAGTGCGAAGTAGCTCTATCATCACAAACGCCATCCGTTGCTGCGCCGCTCGCTCCGTCGACTGCTGCACGGTCCATCCATCTAACGCCGACTTTGCTGCTGATGGGAGGGAGATCATGGTACCGGTAGCCAACGATAGCAAGCGCCTGTCTCGATCAGCCACTCGAACATCCACCACCACCATCACACGGATGCGATCGTTCCGTGTCTACCTCGCGTATTGGTCGTTTTGCGTTTGCTGGTGGCTCATGTTGGCGATTCATGTCATTGTCGGAAGCTTTGCATTCTCAGTGGCGATACTGAATCGTTACTTACAGCAAGACGACGGCCAGGTCCTTGCTGCCTCGCTTCAGTTATCCACTGCGATGGTGCGTGTCACGGCCATCAGCTTCTTTCTAGTCGCCATGGGCCACACGCTCGCTATCGCTGGCATGGTGCGCAACAGCATCCACGCGCGCTGTCTCACGTTCCATCGGGTGGTCGTTCCACACAACTCGGCGGTGGCAGCATCAGCACCACCACCAACGCGTACGTTTTCTTTTGTACGTGGCCATGCTGTTCGACAAAAGGCGAGCAATTTGTACGGTGCCTTTGCAGCCAAATATGGCAAATATTTTGCCACAGACGGCCATTTTGGACTCAATGGCCAGTACTTTGACGTCGCATTTACTGTCCGTGAAGCGCTGGAGATCGGGATGCAAACGTACCAAGCGTACAACTTGAGTCGCTCGGTTCCTCGTGTCTGGATCAACCATCTCGCGGTGACTGTGATCGTGGTCAACTGTTTCTCGTCGCCTCTTGTGCATCTGATCTTCCGACACCAAGAAGGTCTGCGGCGGTTACTCAACCTTGTGCAAGACGCAGTACTGGATCTGATTTGCTCGGTCGTGATCCCACTTGCCGTTGTCTTGCCCTACGCTGTGGAATTTGATCCAAAGACCAATTATTTTCGAGATGAATTGGTCATGAATGACGTGTGGTACGTCAACTCGATCGCCGAGACAAGACAAGCGTTGGTCACGTCGCTGCCGGACTATTTCTCCACGCTCATGCCGCACCTGAGCATACTGAGCTGCTTCATGACGTTGAAGAACGTGCTTCGTCGTCAGGGAACCAGTGTCCACAGTGCTGCAAGATCCAGAAGAGTAACGACAAGGCCCGAGGAGGAGCCGAAGACGATTGGTCCAGGAGTAGGGAGTCTGACAAACGACCTTCCAGTGGCTGGCGGTTCAGGAAGTGGTGGAGGTCAGCGAGCCTCGTACGCCACATCAAGTGGTCAGATCCGAGTCGTCCAGCGCAAACGCACGCTACTGCCGAGTGTCAACGCCACGCGACACGAGTGGCAGCGTGTCCTCATCGATTCATTGTTTATTCTATGGGGGTTGGTCGTGCTCTGTCTCCACTTGCAAGCCCACTACATGACACCAAGTGGCGTGGACGGTTGTCGGCTCCATGTCCGCGCCTGGTATGCATCAGGGTGTGCCTGCTCGGTGATGAATGTGAACTGCTACGAAGCCCAGAAACACGGGTCACCTGAAGAGATGATGCACAGCCTCGACAGCCTGGAACGCGCGACGCTTCGCGTGCTCATTTTCTCGCACTGTCCAGCGCTCCACGTACCGGTGATTGTGGCCGAGTTCTCCCAATTGGCTGGCCTTGAGCTCTTCAACTGTTCGCTAGTTGACTGGCCTGCGGAAGCCGCCATTACACAAGAGAAACAGCCGACGCTTGGCTACGTCTTTTTGATTCGAAGCAACTGGACAACGTTCCCCGAAGGACTTCTCCACCGTGAGTTGCCCACAAAGTTCACACATATGGTCATCGTCGGCAACAACATGACGCAGCTACCACCAAACATTGGCGATATGTGGGGCACGCAGGACTGGATCGTGATGGCGCTGGAGGAAATGCCCCTTTTGACAGCGATACCGATATCGTTCTGTAAGCTTCGTGCGTGGCAGTTTTCATTCGCTTTTTCTGCGATTGAGACGCTACCGGACAACTGCTTTGCGCAGACTTCAATGCTCACGCTCTCTGGCACAGCCTTGCAGCAACTACCCGCCACAGTGGCGTTTGATGTAAGTGCATCGTTCATCCTTCAAGTTGAGGAAACAGCCGTGGCAACGCTGCCCCTGTGGGCTGTTGAGTGGCTTGCTGCCCACCCACTGGAGCAGCCAGACATCTCGTCATTGTACGGCAGCGTTGTGTGCCAAGACGAAGACGGCAAGCTTCTCAATCGAACCGACTACTGGGAAGCGTATTGCAGCACGTACCGCAGTAGCGCCATGTACCCGTGGCATATCATGCTCCCGCAACGAAAGTTGTCGGAAACGACGTGAGACAGCGCGAGGCGCGCGACGGCGTGCATTTTGCCATCATACATTGCTTTGCTCTTGCCCAGAATTTCTGAGAATATGGATCAGCTCGGCTTATCATCAGATCTGAGACTGATCGCACCCACGAACATTCCAGTCGTCACATTGTGAATCGTGGAGATGTGGATCGTTGGGCGAAAATGCGTTGCTCATCCTGAAGACTGGAATCCTGTAAGCGCATGGACGCCATTGCCGCTGAGAGAGGAAGCAGTACACGTACACTCAATGATATCATAGTATGGTGTGCACGGCCATCCACTTTCATTTGCCAACACGCGCCGCAGCAAAAGCAGGAGACGAACGAACGAGATGCTGACAAAGACAAGATGGCTGTTGGCAACAATGTCCGCATCCATGGCCGCGCTCATGGCGCCTGTGACACACGCGCAGCCCAGTCCAATGGCCAAACAGCTCGTCGCCAAGACCTCTGCCATTCGAGAGGCCCATGGCGTTGGCGCCGTCACGTGGGATGACGGGAAAGCCGGCAAAGTGCAAGCGTACGCCGACTCGTGTCCAGGTTTCAAACACAGCGATATCGGCGGCTTTGAAAACCTCGCGACTTTCACACCGTGCGATTCCGATGAAAGCTGTATGAAAGACCCGGGCGCATCGTGGCTGTGGTACGATAAGGAGGAAACGCTGTGGGACTACGGTGCGGGCACGTGCAGCACGGGGAACTGGGCGGATTGTGGCCATTTCTCCAACATGCTGGGTGCGGGCGTCAAGTCCATTGGCTGCGGGTGGTCCTCGTGCAGCGGCAAGAACTATGTGTGGTGCCATTACGAAGGCGGTGCCGAGACTAACCCGAAAGTGGCTCAACGGAGTATTGGCAAGGAAGAGTTAAAGACGCAGCTGGAGAGTGGCGCCGCCACGCCAGCCGAGACACCTGCACCAGTGCCAGTCGAGACGCCTGCTCCAGTGCCAGCCGAGACACCTGCACCAGCGCCAGCCGAGACGCCTGCGCCAGCGCCAGCTGAAACGCCTGCTCCAGTGCCAGCGGCGGAGACGCCTGCTCCAGCCGATGGACCCGGTGTTGTGCATGGCATTGTCGAGTCCGCGGGCAAGTTTGCCCAAGAAATCATGGACAAGCTCCAGGACGAAAAGACCGTTGCACTACTTGGCCAGTCAGTGAAGGAGTCGTTGGGAAAAGTCGTGGATGGCATCAAACAAGTCGTTGAGAACGCGAAAAAGCCATCGACCAGTGGAGCTGTGCCAGCCAGTAGCGATGGCAGTAGTAGTGGCGCTGCTGCCGAAACGACGAAGACCCCCACGGCCACAACAGCGCCACCGTTGACACCAACCACGACGACGATTGCTCCAGCTACAACTGCACCACCACCACCAACAACACCAGCACTGGAAGTCAAGACAACAACAGCACCAGCAGTTCAAACAACATCAGCTCCAGGTTCAGAAGGGAAAAAGACAGAGAGTAGCAGTGGCTCAGAAAGTGGAGAGGGCGATGACGAGGATGAAGATGAAGACAATGGCGATGAGGAAGATGAAGATGAAGATGCGAGGTGATTTTCGTCTGATCCAGCTAGAAAAAACCCGAGGCCTACTTGATTAGGTTATATATGTTGTTGTTTGCACCCTTATATGTCACTCTCTCGAAATCTGTTTCCTCGCTTGTCCGGATAATCTAGTTTCTCATCCGGATACCACCACCACTTCTCATCCATTGGCCCATCCTCTTTCTCTTCCATTCCATGCAGCCTCCGATCATTGGAGCCATCCTCGCGGCCATTTGCGCAACGGTCTCGCTTCCTGTGGTGCACACAGACGCTCACAACACATCGCATCCAGTTCCGCTGCTGCTTGCGCTATAGAAGATGTTCTCACCAGCGCTCAGCGGCGCAGTGCGGAACCGCTCGCGCACGCCCAGGGCATCGCTTTCCCAGCTCACGCGTCAAGACTCGCACTCGGAATACGGCAGTGCCAATGGGGCCTCCGCCATCCACAGACAGCGCAGCTGGAACGATATCCACCACTCGATCTCCGACAGCGACCCTCTCTTGCCCACGCGTGTAGCAAACACCAACGGCCAACACCAAGAGCTCCTCACCCACCACAAACAAGAAGGCCATGACGACCAAGAAGACGCCTTGACCCCTGGCGCGTTGACCCTTGCCACGTTCACCAACGCCGTGCTCTACGGGCTCATCAACTCGATTCTCACGATCCCGTGCATGTACGGGTACGCCGCGATCATCTTCAGCCACCACGATTTCGTGACCTACATGCCGTCGCTTTCCAAACTGGTCATGTTTTCCAGTGTCATCCACCAAATCATGTTCACTGCACTCAGTTCTTTACCGTTTGCCATCGGACAAGTGCAAGATGCTGGACTGATCTTTCTCAGTGCCATGGCCACTTCCATTTGTACGACACTAGGCGCCAGTGTCACGTTAGAAGCCAAGATCGCGACGGTCGTGGTCATGATCGGGCTCGCCACCGCCTCCCTTGGCGTCTGCCTCGTGCTTATTGGCAAATTCAAGCTCGCGGGGCTCGTTTCCTACTTGCCCATGCCCGTGGTCGGAGGCTATTTAGCCTACATTGGGCTTTTCTGCCTGTACGCGGGCTTGTCACTGAGCACGGGGCTTGTGATCAACGATTTCACGTCGCTTTTGCAGCTTTTCGACGATGCCGAGTATGTACTCCTCATTCTCCCAGGCATCCTGGGTGGGCTGGTATTGCTGCTGGTGTCCCAGAAATGCGACAATTCCTTTGCTCTCCCCGCGTGTATCCTCGCCATGCCGCTGGTCTTTTACCTTGTGCTGTGGCTCGCTGGCTTCAATCTCCAGGACGCCCGTGGCTATGGATGGGTCTCTCCTGACTCCCCACCCGCCAGTTTGATGGAAATGTTTGCGCTTTTTGATTTCCACCAAGTCCACTGGGCTGTGCTCCCCCAACAACTGACCACGTGGCTTGGCATGGTCTTTGTCGTGGCGTTTTCCAGTTGCCTGGATGTCGCCGCGATTGAAATGGATATGGGCCACCAACTGGATATTAACCATGAATTAAAATCCGTCGGATGGTCCAATATTGTCAGTGGATTACTTGGTGGATATACGGGGTCGTATATTTTTTCGCAAACGATTTTTACCTATCGAGCGAAAACAAAATCACGAATTGTTGGCATTTGTGTCATTTTATGTGAATTTGGCATTGTTTTAATGCCCATTTCCGTGATGAGTTTTGTCCCACGGTTTTTTTTCGCGGCGACGTTGATTTTTATTGCCATTGATTTAATGGTGGAGTGGCTGGTCCATGTGTACCACAAAGTACTCTTGAGAGAGTATATTGTGTTGTGTTTGTCGTTTTTAGCGATCAATTGGGTTTCGTTGGAAATGGGCATGCTACTGGGCATTTGTTTTGCGATTTTAAATTTTTTATTGGGCTATTCACAAGTCAATGTGGTCACAAGGGCATTTAAAAAATCATCCGCGGTTCGCAAATATGCAGAACGCACCTTATTGACCCAAAAAAGAGATGCGATTGTGGTGGTGGAACTGCATGGGTATTTATTTTTTGGGTCGTCGATTCGCATTTTACAAGATGTGCAAAAAGCCGTTTTAATCCAGAAAAAAACACTTAAAAAGGGTTCGAAACCCATGAAAAATAGGCCCACGCAGCGGAAAATGACCACGAAAAATGGGTTGCCCATGACCCCATTAGCACACCCACACCACCAGTACGAAGTCTCTATCGAGTGTCTGGACGGCAGCGCGGCAAAAGACCGCGAAGGACTGCCCACGGAATTCGTGGTCATGGATTTTGTGCAAGTCTCTGGCATGGACGCTACGGCGGCGCGGTCCTCGCTCATGATCTTGCAACAAATCTGTAAACGAAATTTGATTCGTGTGCTTTTTGCCAATGTATTGCCCGAAATTCGAAATATTTTATTACAAAATGAAATTGCCACCAAAAATGATTTTTTTCCGACCGCGGATATTGCATTAGAATATTGTGAAAATCAAATTTTACGCCAAGATGGTGCGACTACTGAATCTCAAGCAAGCGAGGAGGAGGACGTGGGTATTTGTACGCTTTTGCATCGTTTTATTGGCGAACCGGATGATTCTCTGGTCTTTTCTGGCATTGAAAAATACTGCAAACGCCAAGTGGTTTCGGATTTAACTCATGTTTTTTACAAAATTGGGGAATTTCCAAATCATTTTTATTTTCTTGCCACGGGCCGTGTGTCTTTGTGGATGAACCAAAATGGCAGTTCTTCGTGCCAGGAAAATACTAAAACGCTCCATTTATTGGAACATGTGATCCCAGGCGCCATGTTTGGGGAAGTGGATTTCTTTGGCGGTCAATGTCGCCATATGGCGGCCAAGCCCATGGGAAAATGTGTGGTTTACGAATTTTCACGCACCAAATACGACGAAATGGAGCAAAACGAACCAAAATTGTGGAACAAATTGAGAGACGTTGTGATCATGTCGATGGCACTGGCGATCACAAATACCACGTCGATTAATAGTCGAAATAACCACGCGACGGTGAATTAAAACAAAGAAGCAAGCAAGCAAAAAAAAAATAGGAGGTCGGGAAATGAAAAACAATCAGAATTTGTTTCCGTCCAAATCTTTTTGGCTTGTCCATTTTTATTTTGCAATGTAAATAGATGTTGAGTTTTTTTTTTTTTTTTTTGCACTGATTTTATACCACAACTATTTTATTTAAAAGCGAAAATTGCGTGCTAATTCACGAATTTGGTTTTGTTCATCCCACCCACAAGATAACGTGAGCTTTTCCGCCACGGGATCGTACGTGATGTTCTGTCATAAAATACACAAAAAAAAAAAGGTCCGATTATTCAATTCCCTTTTTTTTTGTCAAACAATAAAAAAACAAAAAAACAAAAAAAAACAGCCTTACCATTGGTGCGACGGCGACAAGAAACAACCCCGTGCGTTCTTCATGGCACAGCGTTTGACTGCCAAACACATCGAGCACGTCGTCCTGTTTATGCAACAGCTGCTTCTCCACAGCCGAAGAAAGAAACGCTTCGGACGAGTACCATTCGTAGGAACTTGGCGTCCCAAAGAGCTTGGCAAACGCCAACCGCCGAAGTCCATCGTATTGCACTTTGACCACGGCTGCTGCGTCCTCCTGAGCCGCTCCTCCTCCTCCTCCTCCTCCTCCTCCTCTTCCTCCAGTCTTGTTGCCGCTGTTGTTGTAATTGCGGCGTGCGATCTCCCGAAGCTGGCTCTGAAAGCGCGTGATCAGAGCCTCTCTTGTCCGCAGCGCTTCACGTTCGGCCTGGCGGCTTTCCAGACTGAACCGGCTGGCCAGCAGCGCACTGCGGTCGGCTTCCTGCTTGCGCACGCGCGTGAGCTGCTCTTTTGCAACCACCAGATCGTTCGCGATCGAATCCATGCGTGAAACATCGGGTCCTCGATCTACAAGCCTCAGCCTTGCGCGGCTTTCATGGAGCGCCAACGTGAGCTGCTGGATCTCTCGCTGTGCGTGGTCTTTGCTCGCTGCGACGTTTGTACTGGCCTGGACACGCACTTCGTCACACTCGATCAACATATTTTGAAGCCGCTTGCGGAGTGCGACGTTTTTGTCTTCTAAATGGCGTTTTTCAGTTTGTTCTTTTTTCAATTCCAGTGACAAGGCGTTCACCACGGCTTTATGCTGCTTTTCCATGCGCACGAGTTCCATTTCCAGTTGATTTGGGGTCATTCCGACCGCTGAGGCACGTGGCCTCTTGCGTGGCGGTGGCTGTTGTTGTAGCTGTAGCTGTAGCTGCTGTTGATGCTCTGTTAAAACCGATGGAGATGCTCCGCTTGTTGAGGACACGAGAGGAGACGGAGAGCGCAGGTGGTCTCTTTGCATGGCTGCTCCTGCTGCTGCTAGCACCGCCATTGGTGGCGGTGGTGGCTGTTGTTGCTGATGAGCAACATTGTGCCTGGCTGGGTCGATCGGAGCCGTGGCCGTGCTGTCGCTATGGGTAGTAGAACCACCACCACCACCGTCCACATCCATCATCATCATCACTGTCGTCGTCTCTCCTGGCTGGCTACCATCACCAGTGCCACTGGACTCGGCCCCACTCAACTGGTCCAGGCCGTCCAGGCCACTCTGGCCGTCGTCTTCTTCTTTGTCGTCCACAATGCGTTCAATTTCAAACACCAGTTCGCCTGGTTTCGTGGCTTTGAGCTGCTGGATGACTTCTAAAAAGCCCAAGTTTCTCAAATTCACCCCATTCACCGACAAAAGCGTATCGCCAATCCTCAAGGACGACTTGGACGCCATGGTGTTGGACTGTAACGTGGACACTTTAAGCTTGCGGTTCGAGTCATTGCGGATGCCAAAGCCTAGTTTATCTCCTACTTTCTGGACACTGATCGTGAGCTGCACGCCGCGTCGATGGCCAACGTTTGCTGCTGCAGAGGCGGTTGCCTTTTGGTTGTCTCCGCTGGAAGCACGCGATGGCGTCTTGCGTGGCTTGTCCTGTCGTAACAAGTGCGTAAACTCGCCTTCTGCTTCTGTTGTTGTTGTTTCTTGGTTGTTGTTGCTACCATTGCTACCGCCTCTCAAGCCGCCACCACTTCGTTGCTCTCGTTCACGAGGAGGACTCCGTGGCTGGTGGTGGTGGTGTTGTTGTTGTTGCTGATGGTGCTGGAAGGGTTGTTCTCCAGGAGCCCTGGGCCGTGCTCTCTCCACAGAGCGTGGATGCTGCTCGTATTGCTGCTGCTGCTGCTGGTTGTGATGGGAAGGTGAGGGTCCACCATACAGTCCAAGGCCACGATACAAATCGCCTCGATTGCCGCGGTCTTCTCTACTTTGGTACGGCGACGATGCACGGCCTCCACCACCACCTCCAACAGCAGCCCCTCCAGGGCCACCACCACCACCCGCGGAGGGGCCTGGTTGCGATCCGTGGCGTGACGAGGAAAGCGGGATCTTGGCGGCTTGAAACACGACCGTATCGCTTTGCAGCGTCGGTGGCCCATAGTTTTTGGCCACTTGCGCGCTCCGCGCCGAGGACAATGGCTTGTTGTTGTGGCTACTGCTGCTACTGGTGGATGACGACATGGAGAGAAGAGGCGCAACTGGCATGGAGCTGTTCAACAACGCGTTGCGCTGTGGAGATGAAGAGGTTGTCGTAGCTGTTGGAGCTGCTCGTGAAGCAGTCGGTCGTCCTGCCATCATGGACTCGTTTGGACTTCTATGTTTGGCGATGTTATAACGGCCACCGTTGGTTGTGGGTGGTTGGGTGTGGTGGTGAGTCGCGAAGGAATGGAGGGTACTGTATTATCAACACACAGTCGCCGTGGACAAATATGGACGCGGGGCGTGGAGATCTGGTCGTTTCTCTCTGTCGTGGTGGTCGGTTCTATGATGTGGAAAAAGGCGCCAAACCCTCGTAAAATACCGGTTGCAAACCGGTATTTTCAACTGACAAGTATACGTGAGTGTACGTGAGTATACGTGAGTATACACATTTGAGCCAAGAACCAATCAAAACCAAAAAGCATAAATTTTTTGACCAGCAGCTCAACCACATTCTTTCTCGAAGCGACGTGTGATCATCTCCACCATCAAATTGGGCAGAGAGAAGCGATGGCAAAGAACGCAGAGCAAGCAGGCACCGCCGCCGCAGTGAAAGCTGACCAAGGCGCTGTAAAGCAACCAGTCACCGAGACCGAGACCGAAACGGAAACGCCCACGGAAGGCGCTGCCATCGTCCCTGAAGCAGCCGAAGACGAAGGCTTTAGCGGCGACAAGACGTTTGAAGAGCTCGGCGTGGACGCTGCGATTTGCGAAGCCATCCGCGCCGTGGGCTGGACAAAGCCCAGCAAGATCCAGCAGCAATCCATCCCGCATGGACTCGATGGCCGCGATATCATTGGCCTTGCCGAGACTGGCTCTGGTAAAACCGGTGCGTTTGTGATCCCCATCTTGCAGACGCTTTTGAAAAACCCGCAGCGACTTTTTGCGCTTGTGTTGGCGCCCACGCGTGAGCTGGCGTACCAGATCAGCGAGCAATTCGAAGCGCTAGGCGCGTCCATCGGACTCAAGTGCGCCTGCATCGTCGGTGGTATTGACATGATGAACCAGCAAGTCGCACTGGCGCGCAAACCGCATATCGTGATCGCCACGCCTGGACGGCTGGTGGACCATCTGGAAAATACCAAGGGGTTCAGTTTGCGTACCATGAAGTACTTGGTGCTGGATGAAGCCGACCGCATGCTGAGCATGGATTTTGAAGAAGAAATCAACCAAATCGTGCAACTCATGCCCGCCGACCGCAACACCTACTTGTTCAGTGCGACGATGACTTCGAAAGTCGCGAAATTGCAACGCGCCAGTTTGAAAACCCCGGTCAAAGTCGAAATTACCCATAAATTCGCGACCCCCGAGACGCTCCTGCAACATTACCTGTTTATCCCCGCCAAGTACAAAGACTGCCACTTGGCGTACGTGTTGAATGAAGTCGCTGGCCAGAGCGTGTTGATTTTTGCGGCGACTTGTAACGGTACTCAAAAAGTGACGCTTATGTTGCGCAACTTGGGCTTCCAAGCCATTTGCCTGCATGGCCAAATGTCGCAGCCCAACCGCCTGGGTGCATTGAACAAGTTCAAGGCCAAGAGCCGCAATATCTTGGTGTGTACCGATGTCGCCAGTCGTGGGCTGGATATCCCCAGTGTCGATGTCGTGATCAACTACGATATTCCGACCCATGGCAAGGACTACATCCACCGTGTGGGGCGCACCGCACGTGCCGGGAGAGCGGGGAATGCCATTTCGTTTGTGACACAGTACGATGTGGAACTGTACCAGCGTATTGAGCATTTGCTAGGCAAGAAGCTGGACCCGTACGCGTGTGATGAAGAGACCGTGTTGGTGATGCTGGAACGAGTGAACGAAGCGCAGCGCATGGCCACGATCGAGCTCAAGGATATGCTCGCGAACGGAGGAGGAGGCAAGCGCAAGCGGTACGGCCATGGCGAGGATGACGACGAAGGAGGCGGCGGAGGAGGAGGAGATGATGATGGAAATGGCGCCAAGTCCAAGCAGTACAAGTCGGCCGGACGTGTCCAAGACCGAGGTGGCCGTGGAGGTGGAGGTGGCCGTGGAGGAGGTCGCAGTGGAGGACGAGGTGGAGGAGGTCGTGGAGGAGGAGGCCGTGGAGGAGGCGGACGAGGCGGTGGTGGTCGTGGCGGAGGACGTGGAGGTGGTGGGGGCCGTGGCGGAGGACGCGGTGGTGGAAGAAGATAGATAATTGGAACACGCGTAATTTAAATGTTTTGGGCGAATAGAATATCCAATTGTATTAATTTTTCTTCTTGGTGTTCATACTGCATACTACTCAGAAGACCGGTGTGTGGGAGGCTAATTTCTTAAACACGACGCCCAAAGTGCCGATATACTGTTCGCCCATGGTGCCATGGAAGCCCACAAAGCTTTTTTGTCCATGGTCATCTTCACACTTCAACTTCTTGATGCTTCCTCTTGCAGCGCGGCGGCCGCCAAACCAGGGCGTCGTGCGCTGGTTGGTGACAAAACGAACCGCATTCACGACCTCGTGGCTGTGGATTTCCACGCTTTCGATCCGTTCTCGCGCGTCCAGCTCAATGTAGTTCTCTCCGATTCCAAGGGGGCGGCTGGCTTGGTACAGCTTCAGTTGGTCGTGCTCGGTGGGCGTCAACACCCACACCCGTGAGACGTGGGCGTCGCACTGGACGACAACCCCACGCACTTGGCCGTCGTCTCCGTCTCCGTCTCCGTCTTTTTGGTCTTTTTTTTGGTCAGTTGCAAGCTCTTGAAACTCGCGTTGTTCGCCGTCAAAGAGCCCTGCGCCGCATCGCATGGACTTCTCCCAGCACCATGGAGCTGGCGGCTGGTCACTGATACTGCGTGGGCGAGAGCTTCCCGTAGCCATGGAAATTGGCCAAAAAAGTGCACCGAGATGGGTGCAGTGACTCACATTGCGAAACCCTACGATCGCGTTGAGCACCCACCCGGCAGGCGCTTCGATTGGGTATGGGTACTCACTGCCATCATAGCCACCAAACCACGGAGACGACGCCATACTCGTGTGGATACGCAACGCGATGATACTTTCTTGCTGGCTGCTGTAGCGGATGTCCACGCGAACAATGTATTCATGGTCGCGGAGCTGCACGATGTGGATGGACCCACCGACGCGGTAGTCTTCTTTCGAGCCAAGAGAAGCCAGGTCACGACGTGCTATGTGGCGCACATCCTTGATATATCCAGCACCAAAAGGTGTGTTGTCATTGGTCTCGATCACGATCGCGCCAAGCTCTAGCGATTGCTCTTGCCAGCTCATTCCAACGGGCGTTGTGGACGAGGCTTCGCTAGTCACAGCGCCACCAACGAGCTCGCTCACATACGGGAAAAGCTTCATCTCCATCGGCTGGGCGGGTGGAGGAGCAAAGGGAAGTCGATGGCGCTCGAAGGGGTCCGCAGCAAAAGAAGGAATGCCGACTCTGGCGGTCTTTAGATCGACCGCAGAAGTGAGAGAACAAGGGAAGTGAGAGACTGCTTGTTTGTAATCATTCGAAAAAGAACCCTTCAGTTTTTTGAATGATTTCTGAGAAAGTCCACACTCGACCATCACTCCTTTTGGGTCCATTCTTTTTTTTTTCAGTCTCATCTAATCTCACTACCAGCACCTAGCGGCAACAGCATACTTATCCCGAGACGGCCACCACCTCCTGTTTTGCCTTTGGAGCTTGGGAACGCATTCCAAAACCGAAGTGTTTCATCGCCCGCACCTGTGACGATGGTATGCCCATCAGGCGACATGGCCAAGTACAAAACGCGGAACGTGTGGCCCGTGAGCGTCGCGAGCTTGGTCATGGTCGGGTACTTCCACACGATGATCTGGTTCAGCGAGTACCCGTGGGTGCTCACGACTTCGTTGACGTTCTTGGACCACATGAGGTTACACACCTGCGAGCCCGTGTCGATCGCCTGCAGCGCAGTCTCGGTCTGTGTGTTCCAAAAGCGAATGCAGCGATCAGCCGTGCCGCCACCGGATGCGAGTAGCCCATTCTGATGCGGTGACCACGCGATGGCCTTGACCGCGGCGGTGTGGTCGCTAAACCGCACGACTGGGATCGTCGCGGCACTGGCAAGCCCCGAGTTCGAGCCTTGCAAGCTCCAGACAAAGAGCTTGTTGTCGTTCCCACCAGAGGCAAGCTTTTGGTCGTCAAATGACCACTTAAGGCCACACACTTCCTGTTTGTGGCCAGTCAGGCGATGTGTGAAAGGCTCGGGCGCACGGACATCGCGCATGTAGATCGTGCGGTCCCGGCTACCTGATGCGATCAGCTGCGAGCTCCACGCCAGTGTCCCCACACGAGCGACATGACCTCTATACAAACACAACATATAAAAAAAAGACAGTCAGCAATTTGTAGGGTTCCGGTATCGAAGACTTTCGAAAGACATGTGGCCGATTGCACATAGACAGGACGTATTCAACTCACCCCATGGTGCGAATTTTCTTTCCTGCTGCGACTTCCCAGATTTGGACTTCGCCACTGTTTGTACCCACAGACAAGTGGGTTCCCTACACAGAAACAGACAATAGGTTAGATAGGCCATAACGTAGGCAAGTACGAAGGCGACCACTATGTTTTGTAGCGTACCCGTTGGCTCCACGAGACCGACGTGACTGAGTCCGATGGACCGAGATCGCACAGCTTCGAGACTTTGCTGGTGCTCGCGTTCCACAAGTACACCGAGGCACCGAGGCCGACGGCGAGCACATTAGTCGACGACCAATCCACCAAGTTCAAGTAGAAATCATCCTGCAGAGCAGGAGCATCCAGCACTTTGAACGGGGTCTTTGGGAACTTGCGCCTGGAGTAATTCGCGCCGCTTGCTTCGCCACCGACCATCAGCCTTGCAGAGGCCGCACTGCTCAGCCCAGAGAACGGGATGGAAGTCTTGATTTCACTATGGAACGACTGTCGTGGGGTCTTGAACCGCAGAATATTCTGGGAGCCCAAGCTGCTCAGTGCTCGCCGTTCCATGAGACTTCGTGCTGCACTTCCACCGACGCTGCCGCTGGCGCCTGTAGCACTCCAGCTGGAGAAATTGAAGGCACTGGCGCCACTCATCATAGAGCGTGCGATGGGCGGGGAAAACGGGTCGTACATATCGTTCATATCGGTGGAGAGAAAGAAGTCGCTGGGCAGCGCGCGCGCCGGTGTGTCCAGACCCAGCAGCTCGCTCTTGAGCAGCATCGAGTAGGACGACGTCGACCCGACGTAGTTGCCATAGACATCTTTGGTGCCTGTAGCTGGCGTACTGGTACTAGCGCTGCTGCTGGTGCTACTGCCACTGATTGTACTGGCGCGTGGTGCCGTGTTGGATGGCGTGTCGCCCTGGCTCGCGTCATGGGAAGTCTGGTTGTTGGATGAGTGGTGGTGCACAGGCTCTGGGTGGAGATCAAACCCAGTGTCCAGCTTGGTGGACACGCGCGACGGAATGAAGCGGTCACTGTAGATGTGTTTGGATCTGCAGGGGGGGCACAACAAGATCAGAATTAGCGTCCTATATACACACACAAAAAAAAGAGCAGCTCGTGTTCCTACCGCTTGGGATTTTTGTGTGGCAGTGGGCTGCTGCCTGTGCGATACGACTGCGGGTGGCTGTTTTCGTCGGTGGCCTTGGTGAGCCGCGCTTCGTACTGGTGGTGGAGCGGGCGAACGGTCAACCGTGGCAAACTGTAGGCTTCTCGGGTCATCGTGGTGGATAAGGCTCAGGCAGCAAGCGCGTCGACGCAGAGTGCTGCAAGTTGAAAACTGTGGTAGTGGCTCTGTGTGCGTTGGCTGTAGAGTTCTCTCTCACTCTCTCGCTGTGGCCAAAGATATCCTCCGCGCGGGATCCCAACGTTCGCAAAACCAACAGCAACGGCTTGCTTCAGTTGGAAAATGGGATATGCTGCAATACAAAAGCACGATGGTAGTTATTGAAGCGCTTCTGTCTCTTTTGGATCTAAAATAACTTCTTGGGGGGAGAATCCGTTCCGCGGAACGTTGTCAAGCACAAAAAAAGAAAACGAACAAGAAAAAAGAAAATAACGAACAATCTGTGCTGTCGATTCGATATGGATAAGGATCTATGGATCCAAGGATACCTTTTAAGGTTAAACCTGTAGCCACCTGAGTCGTCGTAATGGTCCAGCGAAAGCCCAGTCTCCCATCATCCAACCAAGGAAGCTGGGATGGACAACGTCTATTCTACTTGTTTGCTCTACTCTTGACGACTGATACATTTGTCTATCTCCTTCTCTACATCTCTCTAAGTC
Organism: Pythium monospermum; assembly: GCA_023336165.1. Classification (NCBI taxonomy): domain Eukaryota; phylum Oomycota; class Peronosporomycetes; order Pythiales; family Pythiaceae; genus Pythium; species Pythium monospermum. The sequence goes on from JAADWJ010000189.1 coordinate 23,232, forward strand.
TGTTTACGTCTCTCTAAGTCCGTTTGCGTCTCTCTAGGTCTCTCTAGGTCTCTCTAGGTCTCTCTAGGTCTCTCTAGGTCTCCCTCTCTAGGTCTCTCTAGGTCTCCCTCTCTTGGTCTCTCTGTCTAAACTCGTCTTCACGCAGCGCGTGGCGGCTTGCCGTTTGCCAACGCTGCTTGCAATTGGCGTTGCAATTCGCTTCGAAACGTCGTGATCTCTGATTGGTTTGTCGTCGCATCGATGGCTTCTCGTTTTTGTCCTTGGCCGCATTTGTCCGCGTACAGTAAACACGCCACACCACAGTCAAAGCCACTGACTTGCTGCGGGCGTGTGATCGCACTCACACCCCGAGCAAGCCACGTCTTCTCGCACGGGTAACAAGTGTCAAGCCATTCAATCACACAGCGAGGCACCGAGCGGTAGGATAACCCCGACCGCGACGATAACCGCCTGTACATAAAAAGACACCGTCAGAATTTGCGTCCAAAGAAACTCTACCGGTATGGCCATACTAGCACAGATTGAGAACGTACCCCATGGGTTCAAACAACTGCAGCTCGGCGTGAGGATGAAACTGGACGCGCATCAAATTCCAGTGGATTTGGCTGACGTTGGCCACAAAGATAATGGGTCTTTTGGCTTTGGTGTAGTCCAGAGGTCGTCCTAGCACATCTCTTATTTGGTAGCTTTCACAGGATCGCAGCGTCCCATTCGTGGCCGCCGCTCTCGCTCTCGTGATGGAAGGCAAGTGGAGATGGCAGAAATCGGTCGCGAGGAAATGCACTTGCGGGTACTGGGAGGCCAGTCGCCAAAGCATGAGATCGATGAGCGTGCTGGTGAGCCAGTTGGACTCGAGAATATGGTCTTCTTGCGCAAACGCGTCTTGCAAGAGCGTGTAGCTGCCGCTGCGCGGAGATTCTCCTTCTCCACACAGCATCGTTGCCTCGCTCCTCGTTGAGCGTTTGTCCTGCCCATTGCCATTGGCATTGGCATTGCTGTTGCCACGAAGGCTGCTTTGTTTGGAGACGACAACACATCGCTGCAGTGGCTTACGATGCACCAGCCGTGGTGGTGTATGTGGATTTGTGTACCCATCGCCGCGGTTGGTCACCTTTCGCATGCGACGGGTCCGCATTGGCGCAAGAGCTCTATCAGCTACTACCACGACCGTCGGTTCTACTGCATCCAACGCTTCAAGATCGACCTCTTCTGTGAAGCCATATAGATCGTCTTCTTGTTCACATGATGGTGATTGCGGCGCTGCTCTCTGCTGCTCCATATGGAAACGAGCAGCCGGAAATTGATCTTTGTTTTCTTGGCTTCCGCGCGCTGTGACCTGATGACGCGTGCGCAACGCCACGGGCAACTCGTCCCCTGTACTATTACCTCTTTGCTGCGCGTTGGCGTGTTGCTCTTGCCGCGTGGCGGAAGCGCGACGGCGCAAATGATTCCGTAGGCGCATTTTCGTGTCTTTTTTTTTCTTTCTTTGTGTTCACTTCTGGGACCCTTTCGGCTGGTTTGAAAATACTAAATTACAACTTCTAGACATGCCTCAACGGATTTTTTGGACCATAAAGTGGGCAAAATCCCTAAACTTCAATGACGAAAATAGTCATCCTTAACACAGGATATTACAGGTTGCGTATAATCAGCCAATCAAAACAAAGTCACTGATTTGTTTTCATCCAATCAACGTTGCCAGTCGAACTTTTTTGTTTGGCCACTTTTTGACAAAACTCGGGAGAGAGAGTGGAATTGTGGTGGAGCCATTCACAACCAACCCAAGAAGGCAGCAGCTCATTTGCATTCTTCTTGCGCTTGCTCCAGAAAGCCAAGCATGGTCGCCCACAGCAGCTCCTCATCGCGCCACCACGGCGGCTCCTTCTCCGACTCGGACATGCCGTCGCCATCGCCACGTCCACCGCAATCGCCACGCACACTGGATGCGCAACAGCAAATCAAAACGCGCGTGCGCCACCGGTCGGCCACGGACGGCAAGCACATGTATTTTGGCAAGTACGTGTCATTTGAAGGCTCCGAGAAGCTGCTCACGTACCAGTACCACGGCGCCGACAACTCGCTCATCTACAAGCACATCCTCGCGCCCATGAACGACTACTTGGTCACCTTGTTGCCTCTTTGGCTCGCGCCAAATCTGGTACGGACACCACTCTGTTGGCTTGCACTCCCTCTCCCTCTCTCTCTCGCTCTGCTAACCCTTATCACTTGTATGTAGATCACGCTCTTGGGCTTGCTTTGTGTGGCCGCGTCGCATTGTCTGTTTGCGTATTATACGCCGTTTTTCGAGGGCGAAGCGCCGCGATGGGTGTACGTGTTCGCCGCGGTCGCGCTGTTTTCGTACCAGACGCTGGACAACTTGGACGGCAAGCAGGCGCGTCGCACGGGCACATCGTCGCCACTTGGTTTGCTCTTTGACCACGGCTGCGATGCGCTCAACGTCTCGGTTGGTGTCATGACCATGGCGTGTGTGCTGCAGCTGGGCACGACCTGGAAGACTCTGGCGTTTGCGTTGAGTGCGCATTCAGTGTTTTTCTGCGCGACGTGGGAAGAGTACTACTCTGGTGTGCTCACCTTGCCGTTGATCAACGCGCCCACGGAAGGCATCCTCATTGGCTGCTTTGTCAAGCTCATGACCGCGTACTTTGGGCCCGCGATGTGGAAACTGGAGACGTTCTCAGGTATCCAGAACAACACCATTTTCGTAGTCGCGACGGTCATCGGCGCCATCCCGACCATCGCTGTCAAGTACGTGATTAGCTTGCTAGCTAGCTGGCCTCTTTATTCTGCACGTGGGGCTACCCTAGACTGATCTTGTTCTTCTTTGTGGTGTGCAGTGCCATCAATGTCTACCACGCCGTGCAGCTTCGCCACGACTCGCTCATGGTCGCGCTCACACGCACGTGGCCGTTTGCGATCTTGAACACCATGGCTGGCATCTGGGGGCTTTTGTCGCCGTCGGATATTTTTTCTTCGTTCCCACGCACGTTTCTATGGATGCTGGGGCTTTTGAACAGCAAGCTCGTTCTCCACTTGATGTTGGCGCATTTGTGTGGTGAAGAGTACCACCCATTCCGCAAGACGCTGGTGCCAATTTTTTACGTGGCTGCCCACTGCGGGTTCAGTATGCTGGAAGGCATCTACGACCACATCAACGAAGCGCTGTGGGTCAAAGAGTTTTTCTTCTTGTCGTTTGTGTCGTATGTTCACATTGTGATCACGGTCATTTGGGAAGTCAAGCATGTGCTCGGAGTGAATGTGTTTACGATCCCATGGAAGAAGACGGCTCCCCAGTCACCACTACCAAAGGCCAAGGCGGCGTAAACTCTCCAGGTTCAAAGAAGACTGAAAGAAAAAAATGAAATGCACTCGGTGTGAGCAAGGCGAGGTCTGTTTCTTTTTTCGCTGGGAACGTTTTTCCATTTGGATTGGGTTCCTTCCGAAGGGCGAGTCCATTCGTTTTTTTTTTCTTTGCCACGAACAGAACTGCAGATTGATACGAGTCTACTGTGTAGTGTTTGTATTACTGTAGTTCCATTTCTACAGTCAATTTCAGTCCATACAAAGGTCTCCATTGTCTCCATTGTCACTCCAGTCGCTCACTCGCGATGCAGCCAGAAAGCAGCGCCACAAAATGAGTCATTATCAGGAGCAGAACCATACCCTATGTTTCCGACTACATTATCTTCTTATGACCTGTCAAATATCATAGTAAATCTCTGGAATGTGCAGGTATTTTAAAACAACTGAAACGCGATAAACTGCGAGCAATAATGTTTTCCATCGGACTAGAAACGAACAATGTGGCTGTCGCAGCTTGGTGGTTGATTCAAGTTTGACACACACACACAACCAAATCTCCTGTCTCCTTCCGCCATGTCTACTGCTGCGCCGTGTCCTCCTCCTCCTCCACCACCGCTCCACGGTGTGCTCACCGACAGCTCTCTTCTTCTCCATATCACCTCCTTCCAGCGCGGTCTTCCGTATGATATCGTCCAGTTGGCGCAACGAGACGATACGAATCCTTTCAATTCCACTGGCGGCAGTTTACCGTGTTGGGCAGTTCAGCAAAACGATCTACCACTTCTTCAGCGGCTTTTTCGGCTCTCCACAGACCAGCCAATGTACCAAGATGACCCAAAATTCAAGTTTAAACATCTGTGGCTACATGCGCTTTCCCATGGCGGGAGTATTCCCATGCTGGAATGGATTGACAAGCAGCCTCGATTACAACACCGACACCACCAGAATGATGCTGAAGAAATTCTGGAATGTGCCTTTTCGTTGCCGCGTTTGGCTCAAAGTCGCTTCAGCCGCAGTGGTACAAGTACCGATACTGAGAGTCCGACCGACCAGTTCTTTATTTGGCTTTTCACACGTCACCCAAAGTTGATGCGGTCCGTCGACCATGGCCACTTGCGTACACTTGCTTGGTATGGTTGCTTGGAAACATTCCAGTGGCTGGAAGCGAATTTGCCATTCCCATTCCCATGCTCACCAGAGGTCATGGATGCCGCCGCAGCCGGTGGCAATTTGGAAATGGTCCAGTTCTTGCATGCAACAAGAAAAGTAGGCTGGACGACCAGGGCCATGGATGCCTCTCCAACTTTGGCGATCACCAAATTTCTCCATGAAAATCGCACTGAAGGCTGTACGACCCAGGCGATGGACAACGCCGCAAGATTCGGCCGTTTGGAAATTGTCCAGTTTCTCCATGAAAATCGCACCGAAGGATGTACAGTCCACGCCATGGACAGCGCTGCCGCGGCTGGATCTCTGGATATTGTCCAGTTTCTCCATGAACATCGCACAGAAGGCTGTACGACAAAGGCAATGGATACAGCCGCGACGCTGGAGATTACCAAATTTCTCCATGAACATCGCAATGAAGGCTGTACCACACTGGCGATGGACAACGCGGCGGCAGCAAGCAACATGGAAATGCTACGGTTCCTCCACGATCATCGCACAGAAGGCTGCACCAAGGCGGCCATGGACTGCGCTGCACGATGCAACCGCCTGGATATCGTCCAGTTTTTGCATACCCACCGTTCCGAAGGCTGTACAGCAGTGGCGATCATGGAGGCGGCGAGGTTTGGAAACGTGGACATCGTGAGGTTCTTGCTCGAGAATCGTCCAGACGCTACAGCCGCAGCCGGGGCAGCAGAAGCAGAAGCAGAAGCGAATCTCAAAAACGCCATGGAGTTTGCGATCGCCAAGGGGCATCTGGATGTCATTCGTGTGCTCCACAACCACTGGCAGCCGCGCTGTCCAAGCGCGTCCGTCTCGTTAGAGCTCGTGACGCTCGCCGTCCGCCATGGCCAATTACAAATCGTGCAATTTTTCCAGCAACTGGACCCAAATTTGGATTATTCCAGCGTTGTTGATTTTGCGGCGTTGAAAGGTTTCGTGGAAATTCTCGAGTTTTTAGTCAAGATTTACCCACATACTTGTACCGCACTGGCTTTGTATCGAGCGGCGATGTCCGGCGACTTGCGCACGCTGAAGTTTGCCCATGAACATGCGTGTGAGCCATGTACGTCGGAGGTTATGGCCATCGCTGGGGGCCATGGCAACTTGGCTATGATCAAATACTTGGATGCGAATTGCTTTGCCGTTTGTCAAACCAAGACTCAAAAAGGGTTGATTGAAGCCGCCGATGGTGGCCATTTTCGAGCAGTTGAGTATTTTGTGGAAACGCGCGACCACCGGCGAGGCGATTTGTTTCTTCTCGAGGCAAGACGCTCGGCCAAACATCGCAAGCACCACGCGATCGAAGCGTATTTGACCAAGATCATCGACAAATTCCAAGTGAAAAGCGACCCACCTGTCCACAACGAGCGATGCAGCGGACCGCCTTGCCGTACTCAGCAAGCATAACTTCGCTTGTGCTGCATGAGCAAAGTGGGGTCCCTGGTGCAGCAGCAGGAACTGTCACACACACAAAAAATAAATAATAAACAAAAAAATACGTTGAAAAGAAATTCGATTTTGTTTTTTTCTTCTTTTTTTATGACAATTTTATTTAAATGGCTTTGCCTGCGACGATTGATGCAAACATGAGCGCGCCAAACCATTTGTTGGAGGCAAAGCGGGTTTGCAGATTGATCGGATCGTCTAGCTTGGCTGTGTTGACTTGCCAGGCCAACTGGGCGGCGCCTCCAGCGAGTCCTGCATAAAACGGCCAGTCCAGGCCAACCATATAACCCGCGGTGCCAAGCCCTGCGATGGTCGCGGCCGAGAAAGCGTTCAAGATCGGCTTGGTGTTGTCGCCAAAGAGCAGCGCCGTCGAGCGGACGCCAATGTGTTGGTCGTCTTTCTTATCCTGATGGGCGTACAGTGTATCGTACACTAGCGTCCACGCGACTCCACCAGCGTACAGAGGCAAGACCACGGGCCACGCACACGAGCCTTGCACCGCCGACCAGCCAAGAAGCGCACCGTAGTTGAACGTCAAGCCAAGCACTGCCTGTGGCCAGTACGTGACGCGCTTCATCAACGGGTACGCGGCGACGAGTGCCATGGACGACGCGCCGAGATAGATACTGTACCAATTGAGCTGCAGTAAGATCCCCAACCCAGCGCTGAGCTGAAGCGCAAGAAATTTCCAGGCTTGTGGATATGTCAGCGCACCGGATGCGAGCGGCCGTTGATTTGTACGCTCGACTTGCTTGTCAAAATCCTTGTCCCACATGTCGTTAATCGTACACCCGGCGCTGCGCATGATGAGCGCACCGGTCCCGAAAAGAGCCAGCATGCCGAGATCAGGCAGTTGGCCAGCGGGCGCGGCAAGCGAGATGCTCCAGAAGCATGGCCACAAGAGCATGTACGTTCCGGCTGGTCGGTTGAGGCGAGCCAGTTGGATGTACGGCACGGTCCATTTTGGCGCGTATCGCTCGGCCCACGTATCCTTCTCGAGCTTGAACGCGTCTTCTGGAGCTTCAGCGTCAGTCGACTCTTTGTTTGAAGGAGGAGTGGACACTGAGCTCATCCAGACGCGGTGGTCATCCGCTGAGACTCGTGTGTGCTGGTGATGATGGCTTGGACGGATCAAGACCGACGTGACGGCTGATTTTGATCGGACCTCACGGGTGATCCGATGCACCAAATTGGATGAATGCAACGAGCGTGCGTACATAAAAGACGAGCCTATAGGCAAAGCACCATGGGTGCGCGCCGCTGGGGCAATCGTAGGTCGTACCGCGCCGCTGAAGAGCGCGCCATATTGGCGCAGCATCCGTGGCTTCAGCATTGTGGTTGCTCCTTGTCCGCCCGCGTCCACAGGAAAACCTCACAAAGTTCCGCCTGCAAAAGTGTACCCCTACCCGTCCACCAACCGACGTCAGAGAGTGGATCCGCCAGGAGTGGATCCACTCGTATCCAAACTGACACAAACACCTGTTCGTTCGCTGGAGCGGATGACAAAGATGAATTGGAAACTTGGGACGCGACCTTTAATTGCAACAAGCCACGCGTTTGCCGCCGTTGGCAAAGAAAAGAAGCAACAGTGGACGAAAAAATGGAGTTGCGGTGCGACGAAATGAAATTGGCAAGTCTACCGCAGCAGTGTGCACTATGTGTCAGCGATTGACGATGCGTGGGACCAGGCGTTCTCACGTCGGGTACATTGCTCGCTCGGTGTGAGTGTCGCTGGAGTGTTCTGAGACCCGGCGCGGTCTAATATTGAGAGCGTCGTCGAGGACACACCAAGTCTTCTCGGTGGCGGACACACAACTGGGGAAGCCTCTGGGTTCATTTTTTTGTTGTTCTTGTTTTTTTTTTTTCGTTGGCATTTTGTTGGCGTGTGGTCTTCGCCTCTCAGCACAGTGTCGGATTTTGATTGCCATTCTCCAGTCCAGTTTTCCAGTTTTTTTCGTCTGCACAAAGATCTGCTTTGCCGTCTGTTGCCATCATTGAATTCCCCGGGCAAAAATCTGGGAAAAGAAATCGGCAACAACGCAGCTGGGAGAATACACACGGGCGGTTTGGCCGCCGCTGCCAAGCTGGGGCAAGCTCAGCAGCGCAAGCGGAGAAGCTACCATGAACTGGTCAGATGTGATCGCATCATCGCCCTCACCCTTTCAAGCCATGACTCGCCATCGCGCGGGCCTATTACGGCCAGGCATGTACACGCAAGACGACGTCCAGGAGCCCAAGATGGAAGAGAAGATGATGCCAGACGACGGTGGCGTTGGTGGTGGCATGATGCCATCGGCGCTTCGCTTTCCAGATACCCATCTTGGACGGATGGAGAGCGTGTTCTCTGACCGCATGCCATGCACCGGAATGTACAACTTGCCATCGTTGGCTTCCGATGGTTCTTTCTCTATGCAAGATCTGGAGTCCAGCGGTGGTGGTATCTCCATGGTCTCGTTGAATCAATCCAGTCTCCCGTCTCTTGACGCGTCAACGTCTGAAAGTTGTGGGTACGCGCTTCCGGCGACTTTGGATTTGCGCCAATTTGAAGAATCCAATGAAGTCGATCTCCAGCAGCTTTTTCCGTCCAGTCATTCGGTGCCGTCATTGCATCCACCCATCAATTCACTGGGCCACGGAAGCGGAAGCGGCAGTGGTGGTGGTGGTGGCGCAAATGATGGAGATGGCGGAGAAGGAAATAGCTTTCTATCCCATCACGTCCAGCAATCAGTGCTTCGAACGGACCATGGTGGACTGAGCTGTGGTGGCGCTGTCGACCAGTTTACTGAACGTACGTATCCTCTCACGCACACATTGGTGTGATGGGACTTTCTCACACATGGCTTTATTCCCTTCCATGACATACTGTACTTACTGGACTTGTACTTTCTTGCCTACTCTTTCTATTGCAGCATATTCGTCCCTCCACGCGTCGGACCACGCAGTCAACAGCCACATGATGATGCCGTTCCCATTTGCGGCCGCACAAGAAGTATTCGATGATGCCGACGAACTCGCTGTCCCCAGTGGGTCAATGGAAATGCAAGAAGTCACGCACCTTTTCCGCAACAACGTGTTGATGACGCCGCCCACGGCCATCACGATGCCCAGAACGTCCATTGTGTCGCCCATGAACAGCATGGGGTTACCACGGAGTTTGTTACCAACCAGTATGCGAGCAACCAACGAGTACAGCGCTGAGTGTGGTATGGACGTCTCCATGGAAAACCCACCGCCACGGTTCTCACTGGATAGACGCAAGTTGTGTTGTGTGGAAGGCTGCAAGAGCCAAGCGAGGGCGTTCAATCGCTGCAAGCGCCATGGCGGCTCGAAGCGCTGTTCGCATGCAGGCTGCACCAAGAGCGTCCAAAGCCGCGGTCTTTGCATTCGTCATGGCGGCGGATCGCGGTGCCAAGAAAATGGCTGCACGCGCGCTGCGCAAAGCCACGGCAAGTGCAAGATGCACGGTGGCGGTCGCCCCTGTGTCGTCCCAGGCTGCGAGAAAAAGGCGCATCTCAAACGGCTCTGTCGCAAGCACGGCGGTGGCGCGAAATGCAGCTTGCCGGAATGCGAGAAGTGGGCGCAGCGCCAAGGCATGTGCATGACCCACTCGAAACACCAAAGCTCGCTGCTGGCGTCGCCGCCTCCGTCGCAACCTCCGCCCATTTCCTCTTCCTCCTTCGTGTCGACCACCGCGTCCAAGCGACCGGCGCGTTCGTTCTTGGTTGGAAGCCGCACTAGTATTTAAGTTTTAGTTTGCGTGTTGATAGCTTTCCATTTCCATTTGTGCTAGTACGGTGCTGGTGTCGCGATACTGGCCTTTCGGTTGGCGTTCACACTCGGCTCGATCTGGTCACGGAGAAAAATATGCAAATTGCTTTCGCTTCCATTTTGTTTTTTGTTTCATCGTGGGTACATGTACCGGTACAATACCGGTTTTCAATGGGTATACCGTAACCAGGGTACGCGTTGGGTTACTGTCACCCGTTTTTTCCCCCGCCAACAAAGAATTGGAAATTGACAAAAAACCGCGGGTAAAATTCAGCTTGCCCAGTGGTTTACCCGCTCACCGGATATAAGAACACAAATCACGCAAAACGAAGGGGAGATTTGTATAGAGTCACATTTTACCGAACAGAATGGTGTCACTAAACCTCGCGCCAAAGAGTCAGGTGGGGGATTAGCGACACTTGAAGTTTGTATACCATGCCAAATGTCAGTGGTCTCCATACAATTTTTGAATGTTTTCTTTTTCCAAATTCAAACCTGCAAACAAACGACTGTGTGGGGCAAAGAAGATAAAGAGGGGGACCGATACAGCATCCAAGAAGCTCAGCACAGAGGCAGTGCCATATCAAAGCGGCCAACCGAAGAGAAGCTCGAGACAAGGCAGACGCAAGCGCCCAAATATTGCACACACACACACAGTGACGCGAGAGTGCTCTGTACAAAATACATGATGGTGGATATCGCGACTCCAACGGTCGGTTCGTATGCGAGCAAGTCCACAAAGCAATCACCAGATGCGGAAACGTTTCGAGTGGCCGAAGAGCTGATGCTGCTGAGCGCGTCACGGACCAAGATCGCCCCCGCGTTTGCTGGTGGTCGATACGCAGGCGATCGAACAAATGGGCCAGGGAAGAACGGGGCATCAGGCTCCATTCTCTCCATACAGACGCATGGACAGACCCAAATCCTGCGGTTCGTAGCTGACACTGTTTTCGTTTTCGCGATCGTATGGGGTTTCTGATTGATTCGGTGGTTGGATTTTTGAAGGAAAAGGCAGAAGGCACTCACCGCTCAATTTGATCTGCTGAAGGTAAGCTGTAATGCCTGAGGATTTCGAAAAGACGACCAATCTCCGAAAGGATTTCTTACAATGTATGGTGCTTTAAATTTTTTTTATCAGAGCCCAAGCGCAGCATCTCCATTTAACAAAAAGCGTGCTCGCATTGGGAACCAAGGACTGACCAGCGATGAGGTGAGACGGCGTCTGTCTGACTGGGAAGAATACTATTCTTTTGTTTATCTAACAACGTGTGCATTATGCATGGAACATTGGCAGAACATCATCAACTCAAGATGTGATGTCTCCCATTCACAATTGCTCAAGGAGCATCGGTCACGTTTCCGCCAAGCTCGTCGAAGGTAAAAAAAAAAGGATGTATGTGCTTTGGTATCGTTTCCCCCCCGGTTCGGATGCTGACGACGTATTACTTTCCCTATGCTGGTGCAGGTGGAATGTGGAGCGTGCAATCAAGCAAAAGGCGTTGTTGGCCAGCTTCCATGTGCAAGGCATCCCGCTTGTCCAACATTTGGCGTCACTGACGCACTGTAGATGAACATAGATAGCCTGCTTTGAGATGGTCAAAACTATGCAGCTAACGCATGGGCGTGAAAGAAAATGAAAACACACACACACAGTGATGCCGATTTTGGTCAACGTTTTCCACGGGTGCTTATACTTCTTGAGCCAAAATACCTGCATCGGTACCACTGATGGTACGAGCCCAGTGACTGACAGAGTTGATCTAGTCGATCAGACAAACGCTTCAGTGGGGTTGTGTGCCGTTCCGGTGGCCGTGGGAATGCAGTCCATGATGATTGCCAGTGTGTGCATGACACTGGCAATCATCATGGACTGCGACACGGAGTAGTATGCAGCATGATCGCTATACTTATTGTTGATACGCTTCAGTTGCGATGCAGAACAAGGTCGGGATGACAACGAGCATGTTCAGTGCCACAGGGGCATGGTCGTTGTGGCGTTCATAATCGGATCTTTGGCATCGATTTCTGGACCAGTCGGCCAGGAGGCACACGTTCTGTTGGCATCAGACTCTGGTCTTGTGCACATGACTCATGTGACATGAGGGAAGCGTTCCTCAAGCCTTTGAAAAGTCAGCACAGGATTGTTGGAACGTGGGTCAGTGCCGAATTGCACCGGTAGGTACTGACTGTACTACAGCCACCACCCAACACTTCAGGCTGAACATGAGGAGGTGGTTCAGCCCACGTGCGCTCGCATTTGCTCGCACATGAGTTGTGGAAACTCAAGAGCAAATGAAACCAACGTTTTGTGAGTCGACGCGCCATGATTCTCACAGCCGAGTCGGCCGTTGTTGAAGTGCTGGTGCAAGCTGGCTGCGCCAGAAGAATTTCGAATCATTCTGGCCAGACGATTGTTGGCCCCAGCTGCATTCCGTGTGACAGACCAACTTTGAAACGTTGCCAAATTGGTCGGCGCGGAAAAACCAGGAATGCTCCAAATACAATTTCAAAAACGCATGTCGCTCGATCCCATGGATTTTAAGTTGGAATGTGTTATCAGAGTGTAATTCCCCCATGGACGGTTAGGTTGCCACTATTCCCGTCGTGAGAATGCATTTTACAGGTGTATACATCGATTCTATCGAACTGTCGAGACCTTTCAACTATGGTTAGGGTTTGGTGGCTATCAAAAACGCAAATTCAGGTCCATGTCTCATCTGCAGGGCCAAAGAGTGCTGGTCAAGATCCATGCTTCAACATCGCCTCACCTCTTAGCTCAACCTTCGCGTAACCACAGTCCATATTTTAACCGTTCGGTCAACATCCCCGCCTGGTTGTTTCGTTTTTGACCGTGTCAACAACCCGCATCGCCACTTGACTGTGAATCCACAGAAGAACAAGGGTCGAAAAGAAAAACGGAACCAAAGAACACGCACATAAAAACCCACACACAGCACAAAAAAAAAAAAAAAAAAA
>JAADWJ010000190.1:0-35826 GCA_023336165.1 Pythium monospermum
AGGTCTGTGACGGCTGACAAGGAGAACTCGCCCGAGATGGAAGTGATCGAGTTTTTGTTGAGCGAGCTGCGGGCGGTAGAGGTGCAACCAACCAGTCAATACCCACACGACTACTTGCGACTTACAAAACGGCCTGGGGGAGCTCACAGTTTAGTCAGGCTCTTCAACGAGCCCAGCCCACTGGGGGCATCCTTGAGCATCGTGTTGCTCAGTCTCAGCGTCTTCACGCCTGACGGCAATAGCGATGCGATCGCAGAAGACTGGCCAGCCAAGTTCAAGTTGATCAACGCGACCAAGGTTACCGACTGGGCACTGGCAAAAAGCGGCGAGTCCAGCGCGGCATTCGCGACGGTGCCTTGCGTGCCTTCTTCGCTTTGACCACCTGAAATGACACTATTACAAACAAAAACAGTCACCAGTGTCAGTGCTCCGCTGTGACCCGTCCTGGAATTCCCAACCTCCCTCTACGTACACCGCGCTGGCTCCGATCTGGAGCCCACCAATCTTGGTAACAAACTGGTCCACTTCGACAGGTGCGACGCCATCAAAGCCTGTGTGGACAGGTATGAGCCCAGGTAAAAGACGGTGTGGATTTGCCAGTGGATGATGATTGGGCTCTCGCAGGATCCGCCGTTTCGTCGTCTCTGGAGCTGGCCTTTCCGCTGTGGTTGGCCCACCGATGGCGACGTAAAACTTGAACGTTCTTTGGTCCGTGAATGGGAAATATTCCACCAAATGGCACTGTGGTGTTGGCGCAGAACACTCCAATCTCTTGGCATTCATGGGTTCGTAATTGCAAGGCGTTTTCTGGTTGCGTGTGGAATCGACTGTCATACAGACCGAGTTCTGGACGGTTCCTTCTCCTTTACAGTCGGACGAGATGACGTTGTGTGGGCCGGAACAAACATCACCATTCGTGGCGGCCACGGCAAGAGCGAGTGTTAATACCAGCAGCAACAACTTCGCCATGAGACGCCGTTGCTTGATCATGATGGCGCTTTCGACTTAACCTGACGCTGCCTCCCTCGCCTTGGCTGTGCAATAGGAATTGGGAGTGTATTCAATAGAGCCCTCTACGGCGACTCGCTGGCGCCGGGGGAGTTCAGTCAAACGGTCGTGAACACCATTGCGCACCGCTTGACTCGCGCCTTGCTGGCGGGCCTCATTCTGTTTGGCTGGCATTCATCTGGGAATTGTTCGTCCGTTGGTCGTTCGTCCGTTGGTCAGTCATCACGCGCTTGCGATATTTTGAATGGGATAAAACCGGTCGATACCCACAAGTTGTGTTGGGACAACTTGATTCACACGTCAGTTTGTGGTCCTACATAGGTGTTTTAACCTATTGTATCATGTCTTGGTCCACCATTTGGCAACAGTTTGAACTGGATAGTTGGAATGATATATGGACATAAATAGTGCACAAATCACCACAAACCGTTGACAGATTTGTGTCAAAAAGGTGTTTACTTTTCCATGACAACAAATGAATGCTTTCGTCCGAACATCCAGTTGGGAGGACTGTTGGGAACCACACCTTAATATACTGTCCACGTGCAGGCTCCGCATAGGGATGTGGAAATACAGTGTATTATTGCAATGGTGCAGTAACTAGCACCGTGGTCAGGGCGGCAAGAGGTCATTGCCGCCAGAAGTCATGCATCACAAGGATTCTGGCAGCCTCGGAAGAATGTGCTGCAGACTAGTTTACAGTAACGGAGTCGGGTGCCAGGATTTGTTGGTGTGCTAGTATTGCAGAAGGTTGGGTGCCCTTGTCCCCCGCGGAGCCACACATATCAATGCATTCTGACGCACCTCCAAACAATGGCGGCCCGCTGCTATTGCAATCGAGGGTGTTGCTGCTCTCCACATCGCCTTCAGGGGCTGGGATCGCCGTCCCGGAGGAATTCCGCTCTATCTCCACCTGACACAATGTATCCAATCGGAAGTGGGTCAAGCATTCATTCTCATGGAATGTTGGTTGCGTTGTACCCATTATTACTATCTAAAATAGGTGGATTTACCTCACCTGATTACTAACATATTCATAAATCCACTGATTTAGTAAGAAAGCTGGAATGATAATGACACAATTTTCTGCCGCCCAAATGTAATGGAGCCCACACAGCGCATGCGATTCACCCGTAGGGACGCCGGTGTCAAGCCACATCTCCACCACAAAAATACCACCGCATTCCTGCATTTGCATTCCATCTGAACAGTCAGCAGCCAGCCCTCTCTCTTCATTCGTTGTCAAGAACAATGGACCCTCCTCGCGCTATCCAAGATACGATTCTTCTTCACGTCGATGAAGAAATCCGTGACGACCTTCTCAAGGAAGTGCAGGTTCTTGGCCACCATGCCAGTATCAACGCCGACTATTACCAGCCATCTCAGCCAGTGGCGAATGAGTCCACGCCGCTGTTCTTGAAAGCCGGTAAGACCAACGTGTCCATCGACATGGACGTTGATCTATGCGCTTTGGATCGCAAATTCAAACACGAAGAAGATGAAACTATTCGTATGGATCGCCACGCTCCGCTTTTGGAGATCGCGCAAGAAGAAGCGACCAGCCTCCTCAAACTCGCCTTGCCCATGGTATGTTGAGAAAGTCTTTCCTGAATATTGCGTTTCCTTGGTGACTTGGAAAACTGACGACGGGTATCACATTTCTTCACTCTATTAGACAGGCAACCTGGTCATTGCTGCACTCGCTGGCATCATAGGTGGCGTGATGCTGGGCAACGTGAGTGGCACCCAGTCTGCCAAGATCATTGCAGCCAGCAGTCTGTCTGATTTGTTTGCGAGCCAAGTCATCAACAACTTGCTGGGCGGGCTCGGAAATGCGGTCGATACGGTTTGTGCCCAATCGTTTGGCGCCAAGAAGTACACGCAACTGTGGATCTACCTCCAAGCTGGGCTGCTCGCGTATGGGTATTGCGTGCCGATTATTATTGGCCTCGGGATCAACGGAGCAGCGATTTTCCGGTGGCTTGGCCAAGATCCAGAGCTTGCGGAATTGGCCTCGATTTTCATCGTGCTCAGTCTGCTGGCGTTGCCATTTATGATCGCCTCCTCGCTCGCCAGAAGCGCGCTCATGGCTCAGAGCATCGTCTCGCCTATTGTCATCGCCAGTGTGGTTTCGTATGCCATCAGTCTGCCACTAGGGTACGTACTTGGGTTCCACACGTCTCTCGGATACGTCGGCATCATCATCTATTCGATCGTGAACGCCATCATACAAGCGATGGGCCTCGGGTACGCCGTATCCAAGAATTCCGTGCTGGTGGACTCGTGGCCAGGCTGGCGGTGGCGAGAAGCGCACGCCATCGTGGTTCAATTGAAGCCACTTGGCGGGTCGTGCATTCTCATGGTGGCCTTCCAGAACCTTGGTTTCAGTATGGTCGCGCTGCTCAGTGGGCTGTTACCAAACGCGGCAGCGGCCATGTCCGCGAGTACCATCGCACTCTCGTTGCTTATGTTGTCGTTCGTGCCATTGTCAGCCATTTATGGTGGAGGAGCGATTCGCGTGGGCATCGCGCTGGGCGCCGGCAAGGCGCGACGTGCTGCCATCGCGAGCTATGTGACCATCGCGGCGTCTGTCGTGACGTCCTTCGCTTGTGTCGTTCTGTGTAGCTCAGTGGCCAAGTCGTTCGCGTCCAGCTACACTACCGACATAGCGACAGCCCAAGCCGCGACCAGCCTCATTTACGCGTTGTTGCCGCTGGTCGTAGTCGC
Source organism: Pythium monospermum (assembly GCA_023336165.1). Taxonomy (NCBI): domain Eukaryota; phylum Oomycota; class Peronosporomycetes; order Pythiales; family Pythiaceae; genus Pythium; species Pythium monospermum. The sequence goes on from JAADWJ010000190.1 coordinate 3,736, forward strand.
TGGCGGCCTCTTTGGTGTACAGTCCGTCTACCATGCGTGTGGCGAGCAGTGGCTTTCGGCACGGCTAAACTTTGTGTGTATGCTTGTGGTCGGTGTGCCTCTCGGTGCCATGCTCGCCAAGCAATTTGACTTGGGGATCGTGGGTCTGTGGTACGGACAGATTTTCGGTGTGTTCACTTATTGCATCGCCTCGGCCGTGTGGCTGTCCCGTCTGGACTGGCAGCAAGCTGCCCATGAAGCCCACCGCAATGCACATCTGCATGTCGAAACAACGAATGAAAGCGAACCGACCTCCGAACCAAGCACCGCGAGTGAACCTCCATACCACTAGTAACAAGAACGGAATACGGTAGTGTATAAGTGGTTGTAGTTTGTTGCTCATGTAAATCACAACGTACTTGGTCATTTTGAGACCTTGCTGGAGAGCAAACAGTCCCTTTACATACGCGTATTCCATGGTGAGCTGCACCATAGGCAACTACAGTACACTGGTGTGTGTTTGGCCATCTCATGGAGGTGATACATGCGCCAATCCTTCCATCATTCTGAATCCAGTGGATAGCGGAAACGGTACAATGATGGACTTGGACTGGACTTGGACAGCTCTCAGATTGACTGATTAGTCTACATACACTCTTTCACCACAGAGTGATGGATATAGTGCAGCAATTTGCCTCAATACCGACAGCCAAGAATTGATCTTATTTGGAAGGTATTGGAATACAAGACTTCACAGGCGATTTCTTATCGTCGCACTTACCAGAAGTATAGTATGCTGTCCACGAGGCTATCAAACACTATCATGTAGGTATCAAGAGTAAAATCTACACAAATTGCTAGATGAAGTGACGTGATTCACGTACCTACCGTACCTGTACTGGAACTGGCATTCCATTTGGGCTCCTGCCAAAGGCCACACACGCACAAATACAAATGGACGAGAAAGCTCGACTTCTGGAAGTTCCTCTCCTGAGCGCATCAAGCATGGACCGTGAACTGCCTCGCTCACGATGGCGCCGCCTGCAGCATGGCCTCGTGCCACTGGTAAGTGGAAAGCCATGAATATTATTGCTTTGAATCTTGTGCACGCGCACATAGATCATCGTGTGCTTACACTTGCCGCTGCTCCTCTATAGGTACTAGACATCGCTCCAGATATTGCGCTGGGTTCTCTCGTACAATACTCACGTGACGACCCGGGCGCGCGCATCATGACGGCGTTTGCATTCGCCGGAATCGTGCAGGGCCAAGTCGTGGCGGCGCTTCAACTGAGTCTCACGAACAAAGTCGACGCCTTGCGCACCAAGCTCGCTGATCCGCTCACGCGCAAAGAACTGTGGGTCTACACACAAGCCGCGTGGCTGGTCTACATGACCTACATCCCGTTCGCGGCGGTCGTGTGTGGGTACACCGCCTGGGCCGCACGAGACGCCATTTTTGGCCAGAATGCCGATGTCGCGGATGTCGTCGCCAGCTTGTTGATCATCAATTTGATTTCCTTGCCATTTTCGCTTGGAAGCGCCATGATGCGCAGTGAACTGGAGACTCAGAATTCGCTTCATCCGTGGGCGATTGTGATGGTCATCTCGTGGACAATCGGTTTGACATTTGCGTACGTGCTCGGGTATTGGACTCCATTGGGCTTTGTGGGTATCGCCTTCACCGACGTGATCACGTACGCCATCCAGTTCCGAATGCTTGTGCCAAAAACAAATTTGCTTGCGCAGTGGCCTGGCTGGCAACTGCGGCAAGCAGTGGCTCTCATGCCTCAAATCGCCTGCCATCCAGCGATGGTGTGTGTGTTGCTGGTCAATTTGTCCATGATGTTGTTTGGCTTTATGTCGCTGCTGGCGAGTCTCATCAAAGTGGATGAAGTGATCCAATTGGCACAAACCAATATCTTCCCGTCATTGTTGATGTTGACCTTTGCGCCTCTTTTTGCGGTCTGCCTGGACTGCTCGCTAAGCATCAAGGCAGCACTTGGCCATGGAGCCGAGCCCGTTATCTCCCGGAACAAGCTTGCACTGGCCACAGGTTCTGTGACTGCAATTGCATCGCTTGCATGGGTCGTTGGTGGGCTCCACGTTGGTGTTGACAAAATTCATCCCAGCATCGTTGCAGCATCACAGACTGCGTTGTCGGCGCTCGTGCCGTTGTTCCCGTCGCTTGGGTTTGTGTTCGTCATCCGCCCAGTGTTTCGCACTTGTACCGAACTATGGGACCACGCCAGCACGGTGTTTCTCCTTACCATGGCAATTGGAGCAGCACTTGGCACAATGTTTGCTGAAGTACCGGCATTGGATGGCCGCATCCAAGGCCTTTGGTACGGCCAGTATCTTGGCGTCATTGGCTTCATCCTCATCACCACGGCTGGCGTAACGTCCAAAAAATGGTGGCTCGAGCCACACAGAGAAGCAGCAACGGTGTTGCATCAACTCCCTGCAGATGTAGCATAGAATACCCGCATGAAAAGAGGTGATACAATTTGCTGATTCGTTCCCTTGCCATTTTGATTCGTCTTCAAATTTCGACAAAAACAAAAACAGAATGGATCACAAAAACCTTCATTCTGTGGAAGAATGCATGTAAGTATGTTAGCTCATCCGATTACTAGACCCATAGAGTGGCACGTTTTGATTGATTGCCCATCACGTGAATAGCTTACATTAGTATACAGAAATCAGGGTCGCACCATTTTGACCTATTTATAGAGGGACCGTCGAAATGGGCTCTCCACATTTACTGATTTAACGCTTATTTCTGCGTTGCGGCGGGTCTCTCAATCGACGTGTTGAGTTACACTCGGTCCACCCGACACAGCCCTTGCCATCATCCACCAGGACGATGGCCACCGTCGGCAACACATAAACTTCGAAGCGCACCTGCATCTGTCCAGTCGGCAGTCTTCTTTTCCACTCGTTCGAAGCAGATCCATCGATAGCGCCTCCGCAATCAGCTCATCTCCACGCAGCCAGGCTCCTCACCTCTGTGGATTTTCATTGGAAGGATTTTTTCCAAGGGTCTCTGTTTGCTGCGGATACCGTTTGTGTGCGCTGTTGAAGCCAAGTCAAGTCACAGTCACATTGCGTTTTGCTCCCACGTCAACACATCTCTTCCACTGTGACCAATGGAGTTCCCACGCATTGCGCATGATGAGCTCTTGCACAAACTTGACGAGCCACGCGACGAACTTCTCCACCAAGAAGTCGAAAAACTCGGCCACCATGCGCGGATCCTGGAGGACGGCGCTGGAGACGCCACTGCGACGGAGAAGACCCCGTTGTTGCTGATGGCCGGCTCCCACGTTGTGCAAGTCGACAGCGACGTCGACCTCAAGGCACTGACGCTTCATTTGAACCAAGCAGAACGCGCCGCTGTGGAAGCCGATTTGCATGCCAAACCCATGGAAATCATCCAAGAAGAATCGAAACAACTGGTCGGCATGGCGCTGCCCATGATGCTCGCTGCGCTTCTCGAGTTTCTCCCCGAGACCGTGCTCACCATGATGGTCGGCCATGTGTCTGGCGAATACAGTACCCAAATCTTGGCCGCGTTTTCACTCAGTGGGCTTTTCCAGATGCTTCTTGTCGCTGGCTTGCTCAACGGACTCGGCTCCGCGATTGACACCATGTGTTCGCAGGCCTTTGGCGGCAAGCGCCACGTCGAGCTGTGGATGTTTACGCAGGCCGGCTTGATCATGTATTGCTGCTGCTTGCCCTTTGTCGCACTCATGCTTTTGAACGGCGCGCCCATCTTGAAGGCGCTTGGCCAAGACCCACAAATCGCCAACATTGCGGCTCGACTTTTGGTGATTAACTTGATTTCCATGCCCTTTTCATTGTTGTACTCGGTGATCAAAAGCGCACTGCAAGCGCAAAATATTGTGGCACCGTTTGTCACGTCGTCGATCATTTCGTGGGCCGTGAGCTTGCCCATCGCGTACGCACTCGGGTACTGGACGCCTCTTGGGTACATGGGCATCGCGCTGTCCAATGTCATCAACAACGCCATCAAATCGTTGGCTTTGGTGCCAGTTTTGTTCCACAACCAAGTGTTTGTCGACGCCTGGCCTGGCTGGCAATGGCGCGATGCCGCCAAGCTTGTGCCTCAAATCTCGCGGCTTGGCGTCTCCAGTGTGTTGATGGTCACGTTCCAAATGTTTGGCTTCAGCTTCATCTCGTTACTCGCCGGGTTATTGCCAAATGCCGATATCATGATTTCAGCAAATAGCATTTTTGCCGCTGTTTTGGTGTTGTCGTTTTTGCCATTGCTGGGCATTTGTATCGCGGGGGCGATCCGCATTGGCAATGCGCTTGGCGCAGGACAAGCCAGACGAGCCAAGCTTGTGGCTCGTGTGACTCTGGCCAGCTCGGTGTTTGTGTCTTCCGTGGGTGTGATCTTGTCGCTTTCGGTCGCGACTCCTTTTGCAAGAAGTTTTACGACAAATGAAGATGCGATTAAAGTCGCGTTATCATTGATTTACCATTTGATGCCATTTATCCCTCTTTTAGGGTTTGTGTTTGGTGCGCAATCGATTTTTCGAGCCTGTGGCAAGCAATTGTTGTGTGCCCAATTTAATTTCGTGTTTATGTTTATTTTCGGTATCCCATTGGGGCTTTTTTTCGCACTGAAAATGAACGGCGGTATTTTGGGTCTGTGGTATGGCCACTTTTTGGGGATGAGTGGCTTCATTTTGGCCTCGTGTGTCTGGATTTACCGCCTCGATTGGCAACAAATGGCCCACGAAGCGAGACGCAACACCCATTTGCATGTCGAAGAAGAACCAGTGCCGTCGCCATCCACGTCCACTATTAAAACGTCCGCTTCGGCTCCGCTCAATGCGAGTGTCCAAGCGCCCACAGCAGCCGAGGCATTCTAAGGGAGTCCTAGGGTTCCACCACGTTCTATCGGGGGTCATATTACCTGTTTGTTTGTTTTCTATGTGGATCTTCCTTGCATGGTGGGTGTACAGTATGATAGCATGAGCGGAGGTCTCGAAAAAGAAGAGAACACAAAAAAATAACAACAATAAAATAAAAAAATGGATATTACAATGAACTGTAAAAATGCAATTGAGCAAGCTCCCCATTCTCTTTCTTTCATATTTTTGTTTCTAGCAAAGACACGACACGCTCTGTGGGGACATTTCCGCTGGTTCCCGTGTGCGCTTTTGAGCGTCCACTGCCATCTCGGCCCAATTCGCATGGAGTAGCCAGTAGATGCAGTACGAGCCACTGCACACAAAGCCACCACAAAGCCCGAGCCACAACCCAACAAGTCCCATGTCAAATTGGTATGCCAGTGTCAATCCAATTGGCACAGCCATCATCAAGTAGGCAAAGAAATTGATCCGTGCACCAAGCGCCTGCATGCCGCTTCCTCTCATGACGCCCTGGCCGGCACTGGAAATGCCTGCAAACACTTGGAAAGGGCACGTGAGCAGCATCAGCTGCGAGGTCAAAGACACGACGTCACGGTCGTTGGTGTATGCGTACGGGTACGTGTCCCGCAGCAGCAGCATCACCAGCGATGTGGACAGCGCAAAGCCTACGCTCGCACCAACTGAGAGGTACGCTGCGAGCTTGGCTCGTTGTGGGTCGTTCGCGCCAAGTGCATTGCCCACGCGTACCGAGCCGGCCACGGAGAGCGTCCCATACAAGAGCCCACACAAAACACGGAAACTCGAGTACGTCGAGTCGGCACTGATCGCAACGTCTGCGATGGGCAGCATCCCGGCAAACAACGCGACCGCGGAAAATGCCCAAAATTCAAACATCGACATACCCAATCCTGAGATGCCCAGCTTGATAAACTCTGGCACGATCTTCATGGCATCATGGAGCTTCCAGCCGGGCCACTCACGCTGGTACAAGTGGCTTTGAAGAAAGTACCCACACAGTGTGGCCGTGTAACACACAACGAGCGCAATGCTTGCGATCGACGAGCCCACGTATCCGACGGACGTGTGGAACATGAGCACGTAAATCAGTACACCGTGGACCACGTTGCCCAGCAGACCGGCGTACACCATGGGTTTGATGATATTCTGGCCTTGCAAGATCTTACACAATAGCGAGTTGACCATACTGAACGGAAGTGCTGGTAGCGTGTACAAAACCAAGTTGCGTGCCAACGCCGCAATGTCTTGGCGTTGGCCCATCAGCACCATGATATCCACACAGAAATAACTGACCAGTGTGACTGGGAGAAAGCAAATGGAAAAGAGCACGATGCCTGTCTGGAAGAAGAGACCCATTTCGTGGAGCTTGCCAGCGCCGTACGCTTGTGCGCAAAGCGTATCCATCGCGGCGCCGATCGCGATGTTGACCGTGTACCCGGTGAGCATCATGAAGATGCTGGAAAGAGACCGAGCGGCGATGTACTCGCTGCTGTACTTGGTGCTCAAATGGCCCGTGAGCACACCGCCGATAAAGCCAGGCAAGAAGTCGATGATGTTGGAAAGAAGCTATCGATAAATAGGAGCAAATCAGTGAGTTAGTCATGCGTCAATATGGAGTAGTGCTATTCCAGGGAGTTTGGCTACCATTTGAATGGCGAGGGACGAAAGAAAGCCGCATTCGCTTTCCACCAGTGGGCGTGGGAACCCCCAGAGTTTGTCTGCGTGGATCCGTGATGCGTGGATGTCGGCGATACGAGCAGGGTCGTTCTTGCCAAAGAGAGGCGTGTGCTCGGAGTAATGTGGCTTGGTCTTGGTGATGGACTTGTGGAAGCCGTACACTGGTGGACATTTCTTGGTCGGGGTGGAGCCGCCGCCACTGCTGCCGAGCGGCTCTACTCCAGAGCGTGCGATGGGGTTCTCATACCTTTTACTGCCGCCGGAAGGATGGCGATGGTGGAGCGCATCCAGCATCGCCAAGGACCGCGCAGTCTGCGTCTCCAACACCTCCATGGATGAGCGCATTCTTTCCTCAAGTCTCTTGCCTTCTCTGGACGTGTTCAATTCACTGCGTAAGACGCACTGGGAGATGGGAAGCTTCGTTTCCCTTCGACTTCTTATCTTTTTGCATCCATTCACATCATCGAGATTGCCATTCGAATCTGCGTTGGATGATGAAGCGGTGCAAAGGCGACCTTTCAAGATCCATCGAAGCTTTCTCTTTTCTCGCAAGTGCACACAAATCATTCTATTTCTTCTTCTCCATTCTCACTGATTGGTCCATTGCTTTACACAACCGTACAGTACTCTACGGTACGTAGGAGAGAGAGCGACTGACGTCCACTTGCGTCATTGGGAGCAATGGTCCATGCGCGCGCAATGGTCCGTATTGTTGGTTCAATGATGGCAAAAAAGCGGATACCTTTCAAACGGAATACAAACCCTCTGTTGTGTGATGGATACTTATTTCTCTGTTTAGTGACAGTTGACTTTATGACATATATGCGGAGCTCCCACAATGAAGGAGTGAGTCCAAGACTTGGACGATGGGGTGGTAACGCATCTATTTCCTTTGTAGATACTGGGGCATAAATGTGTGGACCCGTCCTGCAGCTTGCTACTCTTCCATGGAGAGCTCTTGCCGCACCAAGAAACTTGTGAGTGCAGCTGGCACTTCTTGAGTGGCAACACACGATGATCCAATCGCATCATCAAAGTGAGCTTGCGCTCGCGAAAGTTCCAAGAGACTGGACAGCATACTTTGTACCAGTGACTCACATTTGTCTTGGGAGAGAAGCAGTCGACTGAGAAAGCGTCTTGGCCACCGCTGTTGCCATGCTGCGCATTTGTTTTGCAGTGACCCACAGAATTTGCAGGGGCTGAAATTCTTGTGGCCGTGATGGAGGTGTTGCGTTGACCAGTACATCATTTGGCCGTGAAGCTCTTCCAGCTCGGTCAGTGATCTGAGGATCTGGTATGTTGGCTGAGCTGCTGGCGCGCCACTGTCGATCTCGGTGAGGTATACGTCCAGTATGAACACCGTGTCGCAAAGACCCTTGCGCGTGGAGTGGATAGAGACACGCTCCACTTGGGAGAGGAAGTTGAGACATTGAAGCGCGCGTGTTGGCGAGCGGTTGATCGTGGAGTAGGCTTCATCGTCTTCCCAGCTGTCTTGGTGGTAGTATGTGTTGACATTGTAGCTACTGCTGGTCGGACTGCGCCACATTGGAAGGACAGCACTGGAGGTGGTGGGCGTCATCGTACTTGTTGTGTTGGTGGTTATGTGCGAAATTGAGAAATGCCAAGCACACCTGGTAGTGAGCGCTGCCTGCGGAAGGTGGGTTCTACCTGTACGTTGTTCTTGCACCGTAATCCCGTTGGACAGTGTACCATGTCACACACTCTTGCGATGGGTGGGGTGTGACATCCACGCTGCATACAAATCGCTAGATGTTTGCGTATCGGTTTAGCAAGGTGTAGCCATTTCATCGGCCTCACCGATCAAAGAAAGAACATCAATGGCTTCAGGAGCTCCCAATGGATACCGGCGCCATGGCCAACGATCTTAATGATAAAATTGTTCTTCTCCATGATATTCGAAGGTATGAAAGACTTTTTATATTCCCTGCATAGTTGTGATCCCGTCTTCATATTAGTCTAGCATCAGCTCGGTATCACTTGATGCCAAAGACTCGCGGTCGACATGGAGGTGGGCGTTGAGCCTTGCTTCGTGGGCAGTTTTTTGCCAGTCCAGGCGACACACCCACACGGCCGCTGCGATAATAAACCACACGACGCCAAACATATTGCCATCCCACAGTCCAAAGACACTACGGTGGAGTGGGATCGCACAGAGCAATCCAAACGGTGCACCGATCGCAAATAAGAACACAAAGTTGAGCTTTGCACAGAGCCATTGCGCCCCACTCGCTTGGAAGACACACTGTGCAGCAAGCAAGATCGCAGCCAATGGGATCAATGGCAAGATATGGTGGACCACTTGAATCGCGAGTTCCACAGTCGCTTTATCGGTGGTGTACCCTTTTGCATACCGTGGTGCGGCCCACCAACACGCGCCTACACAGACCATGGAGATAGAGACCATAATGGCAAGCACCATGACACTGGTAAAGAAAGCGCGCCGCGCTTGACCGGCTCCTAGCGCGTTGCCCACGCGGACAATCCCACTGGCGCCGAGCCCCGCGAGTGGCAAGAACGCAAGCGAGACAAGCGTGCTGGCGATACTGTTGGCAGTCATGACGACCGCCGGGTTGGGTAACAACCCGCAAAGCAACGAAATGATCGTAAAACCGGCCGTTTGGAAAGTCGCCATGAGCACAGATCCAGCGCTGATCGGCCACAACTTGCGTGCCAAGAAATGGGCTTTTTGCCATTCCCAGCCTGGCCAAAACTCGGCAAAGACTTTGTTCTTGAGCAGCACCGGTGTGACTGCGAGTACCTTGATCATGTTGCCGACGACGTTGGATAGCGCGACGCCAATGTACCCGAGAGACGTGTAGTACCCGAGACCGTACGCGAGCGGCAGACTGATAGCGTACGCGATCGCCGAGGCCATGACAAAAGGCGTCGCGATATTCTGGGCTTGGAAGGCGCTTCGTGCGACGGTGTACAGTACGGTGAACGGCACGGATAAGAAGTTGATGAAGATGAACTTGCCAGCGATCCGCGCGATGTCCGTATCTTGGCCCAGCCATTGTAAAATGGGTGTTGCCTGGAGGCACACAAGCGCGATGACAGGCAGACAGTACGCGCAGGCGATCAATCCCGCTTGCACGTAAATCCAGAACTGCTCAAATTGCTTGGCGCCAAAGGATTGCGCACACATGGTCGAGATCGCGGCGCCTAATCCGTTGACAACGTTGGCGACCACTTGGCTCTGGAAAAAATCCGCAAGACTGGACGCTGCGAGCACTTGAGGTGCAGCAGCGCCACTGACATTGCCCATCATCATGGCAAGTACGATCAGCGGTACGACTTCGAGAAGAAGCGTGAGCGTCTACAAGGTAGGTGGTCGTCATAGGGAAGCGTGAGTTTCCGATGTGTTATGCCCCAAAACTGATGACACAGTTCTGCTGTGGCAGAAACGTACAATCGGAATGGATAACACCACAAGATGCTTGCCTTCATCGTGGAGCAATTCACGCGCTGGCGTGTGGCGGTCCGCGGTGATGGCAGCGCGCTCGTCGTCGCGGAGTTTCCTGCCGATTGCTTCAAGATCCACGGCCTTGTCCATGTAGACTCGGCGGTTGCCTGCCTTCATGATGAGAGGCGTCGACTCGTTTGCAAGACGGTCAGCGTCGCCCACGTCGATGAAGCGAGCGCCATGGCCAAGGTTGCGCACATCGTCTGCCAAGTGGATAAGCTGTGGCTGCTCCAGCTCAAGGAACACTTCATCGTGGATGACACGAGGCACGTCCATGACTGATTGATCTGGAGCGTTTTGTGCCAAAATCGGGTTTAGAAATTGACCACGCACTTTTGATTGGCTGATATGTAGTGGCCGTTTCACGGTCTATTCACGCATTTCAGTACATTGGTGTTTTCTACAAACCCAGGGAGCATGAGTCGGCAGCAACAATCGTGTTACGGTGCATGGTGCTGCCCCAGACCAAATCCACTCACTACGTACTATGCAGTAGTGTTACAGTATGCAGGATCCACGCTCTTCGACTCTCATGCAGTTCAACAGAAAAAACAAACGGCCATGCGGAGTAGTATGCTGATCAGCATGAGACGTGATTGGGATCCAGCTCGTCGAGGTGCCTTGTGCAACAAGGTTGTAAATTTATACACCGGTAGTGTAGTGGATGTACTACGCTCCGAGGGCAATTTTTTTCTCTTGCGTGATCGTCAGCTGACACACCACCAAAGCCGACGTGAATGGCGTCGAAGCTCCGGTTGATACCATTGGGATCTCGATCACGATGGGAGCTGTCCCTGTATGATCCTCGAGGATCTCCGCGTCTAAATTGATCGAGCCCTCACTGATCAGCCTACACAATCAAAGAGAGATCCCAAAACAAAGTATATCAATACGCAGTGGCCCACACAATCCCACCAATATACAGGCACGTACTTGGTGTAGACTCGAGACCGGCTGGGTCGTTTCACTTTGACGACGAGGCGACACTCGCGCAGCATAGTGAGAGAGGTGACTGCTTTGGTAACGTCAAACTGGATAGATGCCCATGATGGAGCCGAACTTTTGTCGACGTGCCTCGATGTCTCATCGAACGCAAACGCTGTCTGGCCGTTTCCATGGACGAGCTCCCAGTAGCAGTAGGTCTGTCGCCAATCCCGCTCGCTTAGACCCGTCGCGCGGTCGATCTGGAGATGAACAGTAGACAGTTGGGACGACACGATGCCCGCAGCTTGCGTCTTCATCGCTTCAGTCTCTCGTCGTAAAATATCCGTGTCACAGAGCTTGAGTCTGTCCATCCCTGCGATTTCACTTGGATGGGCCCACACGTAACAGCCGTCCGGAGTGGCCGCACAAACCAAATTTGAAATGCCCCAAATTTTGACCACGTCCATCGTCGGGTCGATCAGTTTGAGCAGATCTCGCAGCAAGCCCATGGCCGAGCCATCGGACTTGAACCCATCGATGGCGCTCAAGTCGAGTTTGCCGATCAGCTCGTGGACTTCTTGGGCATGCTTGATTACGGAACTTGAACCTACAGTGCCGGACAGCCCCCACAACATTTTCACGGATCAACACACTGCACAAATAAGCATTCGCAAATCCAACTCATACCTGCATGAGCTGTGTCAATGACCTTGCTGATGATCTCTGGCATCAGCAAACTCGGTGTGATGATCGACAAAATCGTCAATCCGGTCTGAAGGCAAGATCCAACGTCAGAACACGACACTGGTGTTAATAACCGCACCCACTAAGCACTCCAAGTACCTGAATCAACGATTTGTATGAGACCAGAAACGCTGGTGGGATGGAGACAACGATCGGGACGTGGTAGCACAGGCCGGAAAAATCACTGAGCAGTCGCAGCTCCACCTGCGACAGCGTACTGGTATTTGGTGTGTACTGCAGCGTCCACATCGCCGGATACATTCGCTTTTTGTCACTGGTCTTGATCAAATTCTCGATCACGTGGGTTTGCCTTTCGATCCGTAACATAGACTCTCTCATCTCAATTTCTTTGAGCTTTGCTGGATCTTGCCACGCCTTCTCAATGAACCAACTCAGGTCCATTGGGAGCCACGGCATTCGAATATCTTGACCCAGGCTCGTGGCATCTTCAAACGCCTTTATTGCGGTACCAAGGGGGTCCTTGTCTTTTCCATGTTCATCATGACGAATAAATCGACCGACTTCCAATCCTGGATATTCCGCCAAGACTTTTTCCATCGCCATGACAAAGAAACGCATTTTTTTCCAGCAAATCGATTCATTTGCTGCCCCGACTTCAATACGGATATTGTCGGTGCGTTGGCGGTCGACTTCGTAAAAGATGCGGGCGACAAATTTCTCCATAGTGGCCGCGTGGACGTCATCATGCACAGCTTCAACGTACGTGGGTTCGACAGTACGACTGAAGAGACGAGTATGGCTCTGCACGATAAACTGGTCAAACACGGACTCGGAGACCTCGGCCGCGATCGAGTACTCCCAGCGAGCAAAGCAAGGGACCGCGATACCTTGTCGCGCCAAAATGGACTCTTGGCTCGTGAGCGACTTGTTTGCATTGAGCTTTTCCTTCAGCTTCCAGTGCGCTGGAATCATGAGGTCTGATGACGCATCCATCTCCTTTGTTCCCGCAGGATACGCCAAGTGGTAAAAGTTCAATAGCTTCTTGAACGTGTGCACGAGCTCATCGTCCAGCGCTTTCCAGAACGGGAATGTGCGCAGCAGATTGTGTTTCATTTCGCCACCTTGGCGCAGCAGATCGTAGTCTTCTCCCACACCATTTCCGTGGCTGTGGTTGACAACCTCACGCACAATATCGAGCACGATCGTCGGGTCCAATACGACGAGGTCTTCGAAGGCGCCGTCGATGTCATTCTCGTGCCACAAGATGTCTCCGAGATCGTGTAGTGCGCGAAGAATCGTGAAGCAATTCTCACGGTTGAGATCGTCGTCGTCGTCTATCCAACGTGTCAGTTGCTGGTGGAGCGTTATACGCGACACGAGAACTTGATCGAAACGAGCCTTAACGTCTTGAAGCCTCGCCGCGTCTTGACACTCTTGTTGGATAGCTACGAGCACGCGCGTGTAGAGAAGTGGCGTCTCAAAAGCACGGTGTCTATTGGTCGTGATCACGTCTTGTACATCACGCCAAGCTTGCTGAACACTGGCATCAGTGGCGATGCTCACCACAAGTCTCTTGCTTGACTTCAGCCGGGTCAGACTATCGTTGAGAGCAGCAAGATCCACATCCGATACCTGTGACGAAGCAGCCGATGGCGCCGATCGCGCTTCTTTCTTCATTAAGTCGTCTGCCCATTCTTGGATATGACGTTCAAAATCTTCCAAGACGTTTTTTATGTCGCTTTGCTCTAACTCGCCCGCTTTCGTACCCACGATGACGAGCTCGGCATCTGGCTGACGTGCAAGAATCAAACGCGCCCAACGGAACACGCGACTAAGCAAGTAACGACGCATCGTGGCTTCTTTAGTGCGCGCGTTCGGTAGTTGGGTTGCCCTGTTCAGCTCCGCGGCGTAGGCTGGCAAATCAACGCACAAAAGGTATACGGTTTGCTTGGAGAAGAAGCGCGAGTGCGCGACGTGGTAGATGTCTTGTCCAGCGAAATCCCAGCACGTGGTCTCGTAGTGCTGCACTACCGTTGACCCCTTTTTGTCTTGCACAGGCTTTGTGAACAGATAGCAGGACCCTGTCAATTCCGATGGTCCGGTCCTTGATATTCACCAGGCACGGAGTCAATTTCTCGAGCGATTTGATGAGGCTTGTCTTGCCTGCTTCGCTCGAACCGACCACGCAGACTTTTTGACGGTGGATCAACTCGGATGCCTTTGTCTTCTTCAACTGTGCGAGGTACGTCACCACAGACTCTTCACCTCTCTTGATGACTTCAACGGGAATATTGACCAGCGATGAGACGGCGTCTTTTTGCTGCTCGTTGATCCAGTGCTGGACACACGACGCAAGCCCAGCTTGCCACTGCGACCAGTCGGCCGCAGATCCAGTCTCGACCGCAACTCGATCTCGCACCAGCTTCCGTTGTTTCTCGTCTTCTGAGTTCCAAGTGGCTCCATGGGCACTGAGAATCCGCGCAATGCTGTACGTCCTCTCGAAGTCAGAGTGCAGTTTCTCTCCTAGCCGAGGAAAGACTACTTGATGAAGAGGTGTCTGCGCACACTTGGATACGATCACAAACTGTCAGTTGACGAGTTGTCCACACAGACTGGTGGCTCTCAGGCCCACACTGACCTTGTTTCGGGCATTGACGTTCGCTCCATGACACAAGAGGTACTCGAGTGCGCGCAGTAGTTCTGACCTTCCCATCGCGAGTATTGTGTGAATCACGGAGTCTCCGGACTGTGCACACGCTATGGTTAGTTCGACGCCACTTTCATCAGCGCATCAATCAACTCACCAAATTGACGGCGTTCACGTTGGCGCCTTTGGTTACGAGGAAGCCAACAAGTTCCAGATTCTGGAATTCAATTGCCCGAGTCAACGGCGACTCTTCGACTGCCTGCCACGACAAACGCTCAACGTCACTTCAACCCATTGAATGTAGTGACTATGTGGGAAGGTATTCATACCGTGTTGTGAATGGCCTTGACTGTGGAGTGCTCGCGCACGAACTCACCCCATTCGGAACTGCGCCGTCGCACGTCGTCCGAGGCTTAAGTGAGCAGGTCTCTATGGAACGAAAGGCACTCCACACGTTCTATCGTGTTTGCGTCACCAGTTGCAGTCGGCGACGATGACACACGAATCATCGAGACGGACGTCTTGTCGGCCACATCGAGCCGATCGAGAAGACCGAGGAGCATGCGGATACTGAAACGCGCGGGATAGCGCACCGCCAAACGAGCACGATTTTCATCCAGCTGCCTCAGCACAGGGACAGCGCCGGCGGCGCGAGCGGCGTCCTGGTTCTCTGCACAGCAATCCACAAGCGTGCAAAGCGTCACCACGCCGAGTTCGATCAACAATATCGTAGTTTGACTGGACACAATTGTTTCAGGTGCAGGTTGCACTAGTTTGTCGAATGCAGTACGGATCAAAGCCACCAATGGATCGATGGCGCCCGCACTCGCGATGGCGACACGATTCGTGTTGCTCTCTGTCGCGAGGCGGCATAAAGCCTGCGCTGCGCACAACTTCTGCAAGTCTGTTCCAGTTCGCACCACCTCAACCAACGGAGCCACGCCGCCCATCGCGACGATTGCTGCCCCGCTGGCTTCATTGTTGAACGCAAGGTTCGCCAACGACAATGCGGCATTAACTTTCTGCAGATGGGTCCCCGTTCGGACTAACGCCACCAATGCAGCAATGGCAGGTGTACTTACGTTGGCCACCCGATTTGCTTCATGATAACCCAATACTTCCGCTGCGTACTGCTTTTGCATGTCGTTCCCACTTGACGCCAGCTCCACCAACACTGGGATGCCTCCAGAACTTGCGATGGCCACACGATTGGCGTCGTTGTTGTTGGCGAGGTTGCCCAAGGCACCTGCTGCATACTCTTTTTGGATGTCATTCCCACTCGACGCCAGCTCCACCATCACTGGGATGCCTCCAGAGCTTGCGATGGTCACACGATTCGAGTCGTCGTTGTTGGCGAGGTTGCCCAAGGCGCGTGCTGCATCCTCCTTTTGCATGTCGTTCCCACTCGACGCCAGCTCCACCAACACTGGGATGCCTCCAGAACTTGCGATGGCCACACGATTAACGTCGTTGTTGGCCAGCGTACCCAATGCACTCACTGCGTATTCTTTTCCCATCTCTGTCCCACTTGATACCAGCTCCACAAGCGGGGCGATACCACCAGCGGTCCCGATGGCCACATGATTTGCCGCGTCATTCGCAAGGTTGCCCAGTGCTAATGCGGCGCGCTCCTTCTGCGTCTCTGATCCGGTGATCAGCATCGCCACCACGCTTGGGATATCCGCAGCTGTCAGCACTATAGCATCCTCCCCTTGATTAGGGAGTGGCGCTCCATTAATCGAACGGCGCCGCAGTTCAACTTCCGACTGCCCCCTCGGCGTCTGCATCCTTCAACAACAATCGCTCACTGGCCGTCGCTCGCTGCGGGTCGTCGTGAATGCCCACGAGTTTCTTCCGCTTGCACTGGTGATGTCGATAGGGGAGTTGAACTTGATTTGATTGCCAACGGCAAGAAATCAGGACATTCATGTGGTCCACACCGATCTGAACCCACCCAACTACTAAGTACGGATATGGGACATGATCAGATAACTAAGTACGCATTCGGTGTGAAGAGTCTTCACTGAAGACATACAGGGCAAGTCCACAGGAACAGCCAGGCTGTTATCAATAGCTTTTTCGTGAACCAGAGGGCCTGGGCCATACAGCCTCCATTGAATGCAGGACCCACACTCTTTGGCTTCACTTGCGCTCCGGCCGATTGCTTCTCTAAACTGAATCCAACCTCTTCGTCAGGAAACAATAAAATAAAATGAAAATGTGTTTCCATTAATAAAAATTAGTAAATCCCTTGTCTTTTACCTGGACTCGTGACGTTTTCTCACACTTCAAAAACGAGTTCTGTCGTGGGATCCTCGATGGATGACGAGGAGGAACCTGACACCGGTATACTATTGCTGCTGCTGCCGGTATCGATACGTTCCAGCCGTGGTGCTCGTGTCAACGGTCTTCTCACTGGCATTGGTGGGGTCGCTCGGTCTTGTGGTGGTGGTGGTACCATCGAGGGGGAGGAAGGTGAAGAAGCTGATGACGCAGACGACGCAGTTGACGACAAGAGCAAGGCGCTTGCTGCTGCTTTGGCCTTGCGTGCCGTGAGGATCGCACGCCGCAGCGCATGGAGCCACCGATCGGCTTCCCCTTCGCACTCGGCCAACACAAGCAGCTTGCGTCCTGAATCCAGTGTGATCTCAAAGCAGTGCTTGCGGGTCTGCACGATCAACACATGGACGATGGTCGCACTGGCCAGCAGTGGGCCGTTTTCCGTCTTGAAATACCGCAAAAGCGTCCCGTAGAGTGTGAAAAACCGTACTTTCCAGGACTTGATATGGCCACCTTCTTTGCGTAACCAGCCACTGCAAAGCACCATATTTTCATTGAACCGGGCGGTCACTGCGATGGCATCCAGTTCATTGGTATCAAAAGTGACAGGCAGCCGCTCCACCTCTCTTCTTTCTTCTTCTTCTTCATCATCCAGGGATAACTGGTTTGCAAAGTCAGGGCGTCCTCGCTTCCCATTGAACACTGTGGCTTGGCCTTGGCCTTGATCGTCTCCTTGGTCTTGGTCTTGGTCTTCATCGTGGTCAAACTCGGTGGTGGTGGCGTCGGCATCATTGCCTCCATCGCCCACAGCACCGCCACTGCCGCCTTGCTCGCGCCATTCAAAGAGCGACTTGAACGCCATGCACCACATCATGAACTCGTCTTCATTACTCGCGACAAGCGCCAACAGCCGACCATTGCTGAGCTGCACATTTAAGGCAAACGGACGCGCATCGCCAAACGAAACATGCTGCACGTGGGCATTTCCAAGAGGCGGCTCGCCGACACCAGAGGCGTACGTGAGTGACGCGCCATGGAGAACAAAATACCGCTGCTTCCAGGTCTTGAAATTCTTGCCTTCCTTGAGTAACCAGCCACGTGCAAATTCAATTGGGTCGCTTGAGGAGGAAATCGTCGTTCCATTCGTGCTACTGGACGACTGGCTGCTCATGGCTCGCCAACGACGTACAGGCGATCCAGGCGTGAACGAAAGTCTACCGCCAGCACCACCACTGGTGGTGTCTCTACTGCTGTTGTCAGTCGTCGCTGGTGGTGGTTTGCCGCGCAACGTGTCTGCCCACTCTTGAACTTCAGCAGCCGTGTCGCCCGTGACACGCAGCACGCGTCCACTCTTAAAGTGGATATCCAGCCCATTGACAGTCTTGGCACTTTGCTCGACGCGGTCCACGTCGCCGTGGCCTTTGAGCACTTTCATACCGATGGTCTCGTAGTACTCCAGACGCGAGCCTTCCAATACAAAATAGCGTCGCTTCCATGACTTCATGCGTTGCCCTTCTTTCCGTAGCCAGCCCATTTTGCGGACAGACACAACGGCAGCACCTGGATTCCTTGGGTCGGACCCACGAATGCCAGTCAAACTGATCCTTTCCGATGGCCGCCCTGCCAAGCCTATCGTGCTCACGGCCTTGACCAAGAACCGTCCAGATGGGGCGGGCTCTGGCACGTACTCGAGCATCGACGGCGCCCGGTCCAGCACTGTACACAGCGCAGTGAGCCACTTGTTGTACTCATCATCGGTATCCGTGGCTACCTCAATGCTCTTGCCATCGTCCAGCTTGATTTCCAGTTGAAGCAACTTGAGGCCAAGCTTGAGATCAATGATTGTTCCTTCCGCTCTTGCATTTTCGCCCGGGTTGTCGGAAAACCGCAAAACCGAATCTTTCAGTGTAAAATACTTTTTCTTCCACGCCGACGACGAGGACGACCGATGGTGGTGGTGGCCACGCGTGTACAGCCACCCATCACAGTCCACGTCCAGCAACGTACTGCGGCCAAGGAACGGTGCCGGTGCATCGGAAAACGCATCACCAAACAATGGTTTGCGGTGGATCGCATGGGCAAGCGAATGGTCCCAGGCTTCAATGCTTTCAAAATTATCTGCCGCGATTCTTAAAAGTCGGTTTTGGTCGGAATAAATATCCAATGCAAAATTCCGTGAGGCATTCACATTGACACTTTTCACTTGCACTTCGCCAAGAGGTGGTTCGCGCTCCGCCGCTCGATACTGAAGTAACGTGCCCGTAAGTGTGAAGTACCGTTTTTTCCAGGTTTTGAAGTTTTGTCCTTCTTTCAAAAGCCAGCCTTCCATCGTGTACTTGGTGGCACTGCCGCCACTGGCGCCAGTGGAATTCGATCTCGTCACAGTGCTTTGGTTGGTATTTGTGGCCTGTTGAGTTTGATTTTGAAGCGCTGTCTTGATCTTACTGAACCATTCTTTGCAGTCGTCGTTGGTTTCCAACTGGATGATCATTTTCTGGTTCTTCAGCGCACCCAAAACGACCACGGCATTGTGGAAATTAGGTGTAAATTCCACTTGAATGAGCTTTAATCGTCCTTTTTCATCCACTCCTTTGCCACTTGGAGAACGTTCGGCAAAGTAAATCAGTTCAATGCCTTTCAGGACAAAATACCGCCGTTTCCAGCTTTTCACGATGCTTCCTTGCTTGCTTCCCCATCCGGAATGGTCGCAGTAGCTGCTCGTCGTAGGTTTTTTGGGTACGCGGCCGAGCGCGTATGTGCCGGGCATCGCTTTTTGCCGAGCAATCGATGATACAAGCGAAGAGGATGAGGACGACGACGAGGACGACGTTGGTTGCAGGGAAGCGCTCGACATGTTGTGCGTGTACGAGATAGAGATGCGAGTAGAGTCGAGTCGTATGTGGTGTGTGCTATGCTGTGCGGGGGTCGTTTTTTCTCGGTGTCACAAGTGCAGTTGCCAGAGGTCTGTCGTCACATGGAATGCCATCCGTGTGGTTCTGCAGTGGTGGGTCATCTCTCGTTGTGAGTTCTGGAATTGATGTGGCCCACACCATTTCCTGCAGAACTCACCCATTTGAACACTTTCGTAGTAAATCAATTCAAATGCGACTACAGTTGTTATTTCATCAAATCCGCATTTTGCTCCCCTTTTTGAAGAAAGCGATCCAAAAAGGCGACCGAGGAAAAAGCAGCACCATCAAAGAGAATGACCGACTTTATTGAGCGTGAGAAGGCTGCGTACCCGGATCTTGCCAACAAGTACCAGTACCTGAAAGATCTCCAGTCGCGCAAGTACGTCCCCGCGCAAAATGCTGACGCCCATTGCACGTCGATGGCTAGACAATCATCGGAATTCGATCGGAAAGACTTACATGTTTCTAACTCGTCTGAAAAATGGCGGTAGGCTCTACCATGAGCTCACTGGTGAACTGGAGGTGTTCGTGAAGGATCCAGCGTCCCGCAAGTCGCCACCAAACCTGCCAAAGGTATCCTTCCCCCCTCCCTCGTTTGTGTAGATATACATGCTGTCGCAAATGCTGTATACTGACGACTGCTTTGCTTTGCTGCCAGCTCTACACCGAGTTCATCAAGACGTTCCAGGACAAATTGAACCAGATCCGCTTGGTGTCCATTTGCACAGAGATCAGCGAACAGCTCAACGGTGCGTAATATGGTGGTACAGTGATTCCACCCACCCACACAACCTTGTCTATGGCATTCTCTAAAACAATATACGGATGCTAGATGCGGCGCTCGCGCAGGCTTTCCTGGAAGGCATCGCAGCGCAAGTCAGTGACAAGACTTCGTATGAAGCGTCACTGCTGTGTAAAATGCAAATCGCCAAGTGGAAGCTTCGCCGTGGCGTTGAGTTCCACATCGAAGTCAAGGCCATGCTGGACGAGTACAAGCCCATTATTGAAGGACTTGTCGGTGCCGAAGCGGCAGTCCATGCCGCGTACTACCGCGTGGCGTGTGACTACTACGGCGCCAAGGGGCCCGCCAGCAAATTCTACAAGAACGCGCTCATGTTTCTCGCGTACACGCAGTACGAAGAAATGCCCACGCAAGAGCGGTTTGACTTGGCGGTCAACATTAGCATCGCGGCGATGACCGGCGACGGCGTGTTTAACTTTGGCGAAGTGGTACGTACGTTCATGGTTATAACCACGCACCCGTAACCCTCCAAAAAATGTAACCCCGTGTTGTTCTATTAGATCGCGACGCCGATTTTACATGCGCTGGAAGGCACCAGCAAGCAGTGGCTTTCGGATTTGCTGCATGCGTTCAACAAAGGCGATATTGACAAATTCAACCAGATCGTGTCGCAGAATACTTCCGAGTTTAACGCGCAGCCTGCCCTCGCGACCAAACGGGAAGCGATCAAAGAGAAAGTGGCACTTTTGGCGTTGATGGTGCTTGTCTTTCAGCGCCCGTCGCATGAACGCAACTTGTCGTTCACGGAAATCGCCGACATCACGCGGTTGCCATTGGATCAAATTGAGTGGCTCGTGATGCGCGCGCTTTCGCTGGGTTTGATCAAGGGATCCATTGACCAAGTCGATGCGATCGTGCGGGTCTCGTGGGTGCAGCCACGCGTGCTGGACAACTCGCAGCTCACGGAGCTGGTGAGTCGTCTGGATGGGTGGGGCAAGAAAGTCACGTCGACTTTGCTGTTCGTGGAAGAGCAAACGCCCGAGCTGTTCCAGTAAAAAACAAAAAAAAAGAGCATCACGGAAATGGGACATGGAAGAGGTAGGAAGGACAGAGCCAACACGTATCATTTCTGCGATACTGTGTGCCGGAAGTGAAATATCAAAGACAAAAAAAAAAGAAAATTGTCGTGGTTATTTTTTTTCATATTCACATTTATTTCCGAGTGTCTTCAACCAAAAGGCGATCCAACTCAGTCGTACCATCGATGGGTCTTCTTGGCAAAAATCGTGGGCCGCTCGGGCGACGCGGCAGTCGCGGCACGACTTCCGACTTCCAGTCGCTGGAAACTGGCAGCTTGAGCATCCACCGACCCGTCACTCCAGTACGGTGTCCAGAGAACCTAATGAGCAAAATATTAACTATCGTGATGAGCTCTGCCGACGAATAAGAAATCTGTAGGGGTGGCTACGTACCGGACTCGTCGTGCCTTGGATCCGTAGAGACACGGTGGCTTGTTCGGCTCGGTGTCGACGCATTTGGTCTTCCAGGTTCTATCATCGCAAAAAAAAAAAAAATATAAAAAATGAGAAATTATAATTCCCAGTATCCATGGATAGCAACACCTTACCAAGCTCAGCTCGATATCTTTTTGTTTCTTTGCGCGTCGCTGGGCGCCGACCCGCTGGTCTTGGATTTCCTGTTGCTTGACAATCTCGTTGCGAAGTGCTCGCTCGGTTTTTTTGCCCTCGCGGGTCACACGGAGATGCCGCTGGATCTCGTCGTACTGGGTCTGCTTCAGTGCGACGGTGAATCGTTTCTTCTCCATTTGGTTTTGCTATGGTTGGTTATCATACAGCAAAGCATCCACCATCAACACCAGAACCCATGGCCACTCAGGTCCACACACTGTGCTGTACCACTTCACGCTGAGCTGCTCGTACGCGATGCCGCAGCAACAGCTCTTCTCTCTCCAACGACTCGCGCATCGCTTCCTGTTCAAAACCCTGTCAGTATGGGGAATGGTGGGTGACCAGCCACCCCTTGAAAACAAACCAACCTGGAACGCTTCGAGTTCTTTGGACTCAGAGATATCATCCATGAGATCCAAGCAGCACGCCACCAATTCATGGCGCTTTTCCAGAAACAGTGCCATCGCTTGAGACGGTTCCAGCACCGCGAGCCGGTCAAAAAAATGCTGAGAGATTTTCAAAGCACTCCCTCGTCGACGGTCCATCTCCAGTGTTTGTTGCCGTGCTTGTTTCAAGATGGATTGGTTTGTTTTTGAGGATGCACGTCGCGATTGGTCGATGAGCTCAAGTTGCGTTTGCTCCCACTGCATTTGCTCTGCGAGTTGGATCGTGTCCAGCTTTTTTTCAGTTCGCCGCAGCTGCTTGGCGTGGATCTACAAGCGGTCCAGTAGTTGTAGACAGGTCAGTTGGAGTTACTCAGGCGATGTCCAAGCGTGGCGAAAGGAAACAAGCCAGACCTGGTCGAGTTGGGCTGCTTTGTAGGCCTTGTTGATCATGCGGGTGCGCTGCTTTTCCCAGTCATCGGCTTGCCTGGAGCTAATAATCAAACGAAAACAAACCTGAGACCAAGTATCACCTGAGGGGCTACGTGTGGCCGATACATACATGGCTGCTTCCTTGGCGATTTGATCCTGCACGAGATGCTGGGCTTGTGTAGGCGGCTTGGCATGGATAGTTTTGATGCCTTCTTCGTCTTTTTCGACAGCTTTCTCATCAACACGACCGCGTTCCTCCTCAACAACCTCAGTATGTGGCCGGCGGTGGTCCTTGTCAGTCTCATGGACTGGTACTGTTGCCAGTTGTTCGCCATCTCCTCGAAATGTTCGTTGCGCCGTCGTGGTCGTGCTGCTGGCGCGCGCTGTCGCTTGTCGCGTTTGTGGGCGTCGTTCACGGTGAGAACGCAGCGGCGACAATTGTAGCCCACGCTTGGTCAGCACAGGTGACGCAGGACACGGCCGTATCAGCTGTGGTGGCGTGTCCCGCTTTTTTCGCCCAGTGGATGCCGTTGCCGCCGAACACTCGAGGAGCTCAAGCGATGGTAAGCTCTTCACGCCACGCAAGGTACTACAACCCACACGAGGAATAGGAGTCGTCGGCTTGGCTGCTCGCTCCACCATTGAAGTCTCCCGCTCTAAGATTTGATGGAGCCTTCGGCGGCGGCGTTGTTGCTGCTGCTGCTCGGTGGTCTCACCACGTGCAGCAGCCTGTGTTGTTTCCCCTGCGTCTCGTGCGGTGGTACTAGCGACCATGTTCATTGGTTGTGGATTTTGATTTGATTCCTATCGGACAGAGCAAGAGAAAAGGGAACGGACCGGCTCATTGACGATGGTTTGGTAGTGTCGTTGCTGTATTTTTAGGATACACGAGACTACATTCTGAGAGAATTTATGGATTTATGTTTGTTTGATTTATCGATAGATGGTGCGCAGCTCAAAGACCCGTTCTCTTCCGATGGAGACATGGGATGTGACTGTGCGTGTATAAAAGTAGTACTGGATCTTGGTGGATAAGTTAGATGGAAATGGATCGCCATGACATTCCGATTGTGGATGGCGTGTAAGAAAAGTTGGTGTTCGTGGATCAGGCGCGGCTGGATATTGTCGTCGCCGTGAACCTTGTTGAGTAGTACGGTGGGGGCGGGCCCCATAGGCGGACGGATGGTCATAGAAGATCAACTTGTCTGCTTGTGAAACACACACTCACGCGTGGTGGCGACCACAAAGCTTTGTGGTCGGCTTGATCGATGGTTGGTTGTTAGCACAGAAAAACTGGAAGCTAGAATGCTAGCTTGGAGTTCCTATGCTTTGGGGTGTAGCTGGATGTCTCGCCCAGGGGGCTCATACACCGCTGCTAACGAGCGACTGAAAACAAAAATCACTCAAAGTTGCCCATCATGGCATGTTGCGGGGTGAAAAACACAGGAATCCGGTGGGAGATCATTGGCGCTGGGATCTTTGCCGTCGCGGTAGGTGAAGTCCTGTAGGACGCGCGCGCCTGCAGCTCACCGCTTCCGAACGCAAAGTCCTGGCCAATGGTGTTTGTGGTGTTTGATGTGGTGGTGTTCTTGAATCCGCGGGTCACCGAGATGTCGGCGTTGTCCGAGCCACAGAAGAAAAGGAACTGTGGACGCTCGTACGCGCTGCTGGCTCGACGACGCGACTCGCCAAGGACGCTGCTGGACGCGCGCGCATCTGGCAAGACAAGGGTGATGTCTTCCACGGGCACAAGCCCGCCCATGGCGGGCCCGCCATTTGCGCGGCGGTGGGACTTGCCCGAGTGACGCGAAGAGCTCTTGAAGAGGCCGCCGAGGCCGATCGCACGCATAAAGGATCGCATTTTGGTTTACTGGAGAGGAGCGTAAAGTACTGGGCAACAGAAGTCGGTCGGGGTCAGCGAACGTTCAGCTTAGCTCTCAGTGGGATTCTTTGGTTATGAACGGACTGTGGTAAAGCAAATACGACGAAGTGGGAGACGGAGCTGCTGGTGTCTTCTTCACACGCACAGGCAGAGAGAGAGAGAGAGAGAGAGGAAGAGCGACTCGCATGACACCAGCAATGAAGATGACGTGTTAGGGGAACTCCCAGTTTCTTTGATTCCAGCTGGTGTGTGGCCGATGTGTGGACTTTACAGAAATAACTTGATATTTGTATGATGTGTATGCAGAGCGTTGATCAAAAGTGCCGTGTACAGTACACATCACAATAGTGAACCCCGGCTGGAAGCTTCAATTCCATCTGGACGGTGAGGGTGCACATGTATCACCGATATCAAGCCAGCTTGCTTCAAGCCTTGAAAGCGCCACGGTGCGCGAGCAGCTCATGGCCACAACAATGGAAAAGCTATGGGTTGCAATGTGGGTGTAAGATGTGCGCCACGCGGGGGAGGGATATGGAGGGTTTGATGGCGCGCCACGCAGTCTGATCCACGAATGCCAAGCGCATGGTTGGTCGATATAAACAGTTAAAGATGCAGTAGTATATTGATTATGTTTGGTTTTCTATCACGCAACCAGGTTTGCTGCGCCGTGTCGCTGTATATGGGCTTCTGTATCCGTTCACTGGAGTGCTCCCGCAACCGGTACAATCAATGCTGATGTAAGAGTTCATTCTATGGAGGAGTCACCTCCTGTTTAGTTGTCACATCAACGATACATTGTCCAGTATGCTCTTCCTTGCCTGTGAGGAAGGAGCCACCGTCTTGTTTCTGGGGTATCTCGTTGTACATTCGTCACTCACGCGCCACGCATCATCATCTTTTATCATCTGGGAGTTTTTTCTTCAGTGTGTTTGTGGGGGGCGTCGTGGCTTCAACTGGGCAACGAAGCCGGTAGGGACTTGCAGGTATTGTAGGATAGCGTTCTTGTTTTTCGTGTGTGTGCGTTTCTTTTCCTTGGGTAGCTTAGGCAAACACGCCGACGGGTGAATCGGGCGGTGAATCATGGTAGTAAAAGCTTTTACGGCGCGGGGTCAACGCGCGCAGCCCCTCCGACGGCGGCGGTGTGAAAAACACTGGCAATTGGCGGTCTTGCATCGACGGTCGCAGTGTCTTCAAGTCAGCGAGCTCACTCTCGCCGCCCTGGAAACGTGGACGCAAATGGTCTTGCTTCTCACTGCCCAAAAAGAGCACGTACGGGTTGCCACCACCGCCGCCACCGTAGTGGCTGGAATACACCGAGCTCATGCCGTCGTCCGAGTCCAGCACGTTGTTCTGGAACGCGTACCGCGCATCTTCAATCGTGATCGCACGAAGCGCTGGGCCCGATGCGTTTTGGCGGCTTCGGCGGCCACTCGTCGGGTACGGGTTGGCGCCGCTGCGACGCGCGCCGCGTCCGCTTTTGAAAAGGCACGAGAGCCCAATCGCACGAAGAAACTTGCGCGTCTTGCTGCGTTTTTCTCCGTCTTCTGGCTGGTTGTCGTCTTCATCGGGCTGAACGATCGGCGCATGTTGGAATGGTCTCGGAGATTCGCGTTCTTGGCGCGACTGGCGCGTCTGGCTGTGCGTAGTTGTCACTGGCGCACTCATATGATGAAGTAGATGTATATACTCACTATCCGCGAGTTTTCTCAACTATGGAGATTGGTTTGTGAAGCTCTTCGATAAGGATACTGGCTAGCGCTTCTTCGAACTGAAGGCTGGGGTCTTGCCTGGTGGTGTGCGATATGTGGGCTTGGATCGTTGAGGTGGGTGCGTTGGTAACAGCGCGCGCTGGACGTGCAAGTGGATATGCGCGAAAAAAGTGGTCGGCGCTGGTGGAGTGTCTCTTTCCTTGACACGAGCAGAAATGCGTGAATGGATACTGTATCCCGCGCAGTTCAAATTTGTTTTTCCACCGTGGAAAGCCACCCGTTACGGTTCGCTCAGTATCAAGATTGTTTCTTGAGCAAGTCGTTTGTTGCGGTCTGCTGTGCGGTGGGGGGCGGAATGAGTGGTGTCGAGTGACAACCACACAACCTGTGATGCCTTGATTTTTCTGAACAGTTCACCCACTTGTATCTTCTCACAAGGGAATGACGCACACTGTGTGTGGATCGATCCAATTTTGCAAGGGAAAACCTTGCGCTTTGATGAGTGACTGAATGCAGGAGATGAGATCATCTTGGCTCTTCGTTTATTTTTTCTTTCTCTTTCTCCATCTGCTGGGTGGAGAGACTTTGGAGACTTTCGCTCTTCACAAGATCGTCAACAAAAAATGGCTCCACAGGCACTGTAGGTACACTTCTGTATACCGTATATGCTGAAAAGTCTGGAAGAAATACGGTAATCTGCCCTTGATCACGCTAATGTGCCGCCCCAGGATTTGATCACCCAAGTTCTTCTCTGTGTCTGGTCAGCATGTGCGTCACGCACTGCATGAGCACACCAAGAGAATATCGAAATCAGTCAAGTGTACACGCAAGTGGGTGGTCGCGAACGCAGTTTGGCGGGCGCTCAGGAGCAAGTGGATACCGAAGCTGTTTGCATTCTTGATCTTTCCATGGAGAACTCCGGGGCATGTGCACCTGCTGGTTCCAGATGCGGTAACTGAGGGCAGTGCAATCACTGCCACACTTGGCGGAAACGAGCGGAAACGCATCGTTTCATATTTTCCGTGGTGAATTTTTCCATGAGATGCGTCCAGAGCGTCACTTGACTGCCAAGCGTGAAAGAACCAAGCAGCGCCATATCCAAACGGTATGCAAATCCAAATCCTGTGTTTTTTTCATCAACCACAACCTTGGAATTCTGGACAAATCCCGATAAACAGCCAATCAGCGAGTGGCGCGGCCATCTGCCCTGGCTATGCACGATCGGGTGGACCATGATGGCTTCACAATAGGGGTAGCCAATGCTCAGCTTGGGCGACAGCAGCAAGTCAAAATTTTGCATGGCAGGTTGGAATTTTTTTTTCACACAGCTGAATTTGAGTGACAGAAATTTTCCACTTGCTGCTGTCGACGGTCCTGACAATTGGCTACCCCTGATCTTCAGGTCCCATTGTCAAAGAAGAAAAGCAGAAAAAGACAACAAAAAAAATGAATGGAGACCAAGATGGAAGGAAGAACTGTACTGTACTGTACTGGATACAGTGTACTGTAGACGAAGTCTGTCCACAGACTCTATTCTTTTATACTAATACAGGTACCCCTACGCAGTAGTAATACTGTTCTGACGTAAAGTTGAGACTCAATTCAGCGTCAGCACTATTCCAGTATTGGTGGTCTCGTTCCACTTCCATTCGGTGGGATTTGGGGCAAAAAAATGGCTAGGTAAAGCTCGGCATAAAAACCGGCGGTAGATTGCGTACCAGCGTTGGCCTGATGTGGATCGTTGTTGCGACGCTTGGGTCTGGTTGTTGAGCCACAAAGCGAGCGCGACAGCGACGCTGGACCTTGTCCACTTCGCGTAAATGGTGGGGGTCTTCCTCGGTGCTGCCCCCAAAGAAGAGAAACTGCATGGGTGCTGGTGGTGGAGATTCCTCTTGATCGACTTCCATTGGTCGATTGAGTCTTCCACTACCCGGATACGACGCGGACCCATTGACACTGTTCAATGACCCACGGTAGAGCTCCATGTACTCATGACAGAGAGGGCCAGAGAGCCGTTTCTTGGCCAATGATGTAGCACGTATGCTGGCCCAGTATTGGCGAAACAGACTTGGATCGCTGCCTCCAGTTGTTCCTTCCATCGGTTCTGGCGGCTCTGATGGCTGGATGTTGGTCCTCCTTGACTTGGTCTTTTTCAGTTCTTTTTTGCTTTTGTTGTGTCTGATCAACGGTATCTCTGGAAGCTGGTCGCTTGGGTTTGCGTCAGTTTGTGTATCCAACTGGAACTGCAAGTCATTGAAGAGATTAAATGCCGTTGCACGCTGCATGATCGTTGACCGCCGCGACGGTTGAAACATGGAGCTCACGCGCGTGAAGGCAACGTGGGCTGCCGCCGACGATGGAGAAAGCTGGCTTTCAGGTTGTCCATGAGTGTTGTGGAAATCCTCCAGAAACTGACGGTCCCCTTCGTCATTGCTCTCGCGACGACGACGCACGGACGACGAAGAGCGACGACACTGGTCCGTGGGATCCGACAGGATCCAACGAGAGGGCGAGACCAGACCCTGGTCAATGTAGATCACACTTGGCCGTTGCTCCGACGGCCTCGTTGCTGAAGATGAGTGGGAGGACGACAAGGAGGAGAGCAAACCCGATCCCGATCCCGATCCTGACCCAATGGCACCGCTATGACGACGTCGATACAGATGGCCAGAGCTGTGGAACGAGCGGAAAAATCCACGACTTGAGCGGCGTGGCGAAGCAGAACTGCGCGATTTGCGCGAAAGAAAGCGCATCCAGCGGAACAAGTGCATCGTTGTGATTTGAATTTTGGACGCTTGGACTCTTGGACTCTTGGAGCTTTTTGGGGTGAAGGCCGATCGCAAATTGGAAAATGAACAAGAGGAAAATAGCCATGCGAATCCGATCGCCATCACTGGGCATGGCGAATCGTTGGTTGTGCAAAAACCAGTCGCGTTGCATAGTAAAAAGCAAGCCACACAGAACAAATCGTGTCAGTGTGAAGCGTTTCACAGGGGTCACTTTTTAAAAAGCACTTGCGTTCTTGACAACCATCTGAAAATTCATTCTCGCTGACCCATGGTACAGTATCTTTCATTGAAATCGGCATTTCCGACTGGTGGGTAAGTGGGTTGAGTGGGAAACGATTCTTTCTGTCGCGAACGTTCATGCCACGTCACACGAAGCTTCCCATGGAAAAAAAATAAAAAATGGCGACGGTTGGGTAAAGATCGCGCGATATCACTATTAAATCAATGACATTCTAGCGGGGTTAATGTACCCATTATCAAGTGGGTACAAATCGCATGACACAGTTTTCGAGGGGTGACAACCAAGGCTGGTGGTGGTGGCCAACATCATCGCTGTGTCCACCTTGATGATGATGGCTGTTTATTTTGCAAACGGTTTGGATAAATAAGCACGTGTTATTACATCAACTTCTTGATCTGAAATTCCGCTCAAAACTGGCACCACCACATGCACCTTGTAAGATACTGTGCTGTATGGAGCGTTACCGTCAACGCTATTTGTCAAACTTCGAAGTACAACACATCAGCTCAGCTCACGCGGCCATTGACTGGCTGTTGTTTGTTGCAACTCTCGCGGGCTCCATCACCAGCCAGAACACGACGTGCGCACGTGTGGCTCGGATAAAAACTCCTTGAGGATGTATTGGACATTCACAAACGCGTCGCACTGGTTATCACCAAGGCGACACTGCATTCTCTTTGTACCGTGCACGATTTGGTCAAGAAAGTACGTCAGCAAGCGCTTTCTGTGTTCGATGCGCTGCCGCCGCAACAGCGGGATCCCCGTCACTAGACAATCAACAGCGCATCGTGATGGGAACGAACCCTCCCGGACAAGCCAGTTCATCCGACGACAGTAATTACACCACTTTGCATGGAATGGATCGGCGGGCGAATCCACGATTTCTTTCAGTTCTTTCCGTAGATGGTAAAAGTCGGAGAAGCGATAATCCATGCGGTAGTGCGGGTTCTTCTCTCGCTCCCGCTTGATCAACACGGGATCATCCTCGTATTCGTGGCAAGACGTTTGTTTGCGCGACGTTGGGATGCCTGTCTGCACGCACCACACGTAGACGTCCAGCACATACATGGTGACATGGTCTTCCTCGCGTTCGTACGTCGAGTTGATCTCGATGCGGTCGATTTGGTTGATGGCGACGGAGTACTTGGTGTGGCACGAGATACGCGACAAGCGGCCGCCGTCTTCCCCGCCCAGCGACGCCACGCTGGCGCGTGGCGTGAGCTCTTCCTCCTCATGGCCATCTTGCTGGTTTCCGTGGCGCAGCATTTTGGGGTTTGCGCCGTGTTTCAAGGAAAAAAGGCATCAACTGTTCTGAAGTTGTTTGCGCTTTTCGCGTAAAAAAGACCCCCCAAAAATCGAAGAACAACAAAAAAAAGAATAAATGCGAGGTTTTACTGGTTAAAACCTTGCGGTTCTGGTCAGACAAACGGTGCATATCTCTGATGCGCATAACGTTGAAGTTGTGGTATGGGTAAATTGGACATCATGCAAATTCCCCCTGCATTAAATTTTATGAAGCACATTGCATTCTCTAATTACTTATACCGGTACTGCTCTATTGGTGGTCGTACATTTCACTGTGTCTGCTCAGCTGCGGATCCTGCTGCTGTAATGCCAATGATCCTTTCATTGTGCAAGCATTCTTGATTTGTCTCCACATTGATTGCTTCATTCGCGGGAGGGATGGCTACATATTTGAGTCGACATACTGTTCGTCACCCCCACGTTCATGATTCCTGGCGCCAGACAGCTCTCTGCGCACTGCAGCATGCTGTCCATTGTAATTGAATTTGTCTCAGCAAATCCGTTGAGATCTCTTCACTTGTTTCTTGAATCCGTTTTCCTTCTTCAGTAGTATTTTGACACTCACCACCCTGTACACGACAGTCGAACGTGTGGCTCGGTCAAAAATTCTTTGAGAATGTACGACACGTTGATGAAGCCGTCACAGGGCTCGTCTTGGATTCCCTCTCGCATGTTGTTCGCCGTGCGAATGATCACATCCAAGAAATAGGACAGCTCCCGTTGTCGGTGTTTGACTTGTAATTGACGAAGCCATGGGATTTTCACAAGCATCGAATCCACAAGGCAACGCGACGGGAACGCGGTCATGTGGGCGAGCCAGTTAATGTTGCCACAGTATACACATCCTTCGGTATGCTCTGGATCACCAAGCGCACCCACGACGGCTTGTAACTCTTTGCGTAATCGGTAGAAATCGGAATACCGATACGCCATCCGGTAATGCGGTTTCTTCTCCTGCTCCCGCTTTTGCAAGATGGGGTCGACGACTTCGTGTGCTGTATAGTCGTAATGGTGGGCGCTTTTCGGTCGACTTGAAGTCGGGATGCCTGTCTGCACGCACCACAAGTAGACGTCCAATACATACACCGTGACGCCGTCTTCTTCTCTTTCGTAGGTCGAGTTGATCTCGATGCGGTCGATTTGGTTTAATGCGATCGCGTATTTGGTGTTGCATGAGATGCGCGACAATCCCTGGAGGCTGCCTGTAGATGCTCGTCCGCCTTCGTCGTCGTCATAATCGTCGTGTGGTGTAGGGGTCGTTGCGCTTGTCATTTTGCGTGGTCTATTGGGAAGTGGACGCCGCTGGTTCCACATCCTTGCGCTTGCCTCGTCCCTTTGCCGCTCGCGCCTTTGTTTCACATCGCAACCAAGCAAAAAAAAAAAAAAAAAAA
>JAADWJ010000191.1:0-35786 GCA_023336165.1 Pythium monospermum
AAGAGAGAGAGAGAGAGAGAGAGAGAGAGAATGAGAGCGTGTGCTGAACACTGAACTCGGGTGTCCATCCTGTGTGTGCCAAATCAATAGGCAAGATATGCTACCATTCCATTCGCCACCCCAGCAAACGCAAACGCTTACGCAAACAGAGAAGGCTTCCTGGATGAGTGGCGACGACGACACTGAGCCGCGCAGTTTATTGTCGTAAAACAGAAACAAAATGGGTTGGAATAGCAACGACGAAGTATTCATACTACTACACTAAGTCTTTGAGCCATCCTTGTTCGCGTGCCGATTCAAACATTTCCGTGACGCAAGTGCGTTCTTCCTTGATCAGATCGGGATGCCACACATCGAAAAGCAGCAACACACGGTCGCCTTCCGTGCCACGGTGCCACACTTCGTGGTCATAGGCATCTACAAATCCATGCATACACACCCAGTCACATCAGCATATCCTCCTCAAGCGATACTGCGCTCCACAACCAGCCACTTACCATCAAAGACCATGGCTTTGCCTTCTTCCCACTTGCGCTCTTCGTCGGCCACGCGGATGCCACAATCCGAAGGCACATACAATGGGAAATGGCAGCGAAGCCGCACATTACAAGGCGCAGAATGCGCCTTAATACTGGACTGTTCAAGTTCAGCATGTGCCCACATCAGAACCACCCAGTCACCTGGCAGGAAATCACCCTAGGAGTCCGTGTGCGTATACTATACCTGAGGCTTGAGTACAGAGAAAAACGAGTACGCAAACGGTAACCCGGTCATGAAACCTGGAATACTTTCCAAGATTTCCACCGTTTGTGGGCAATGCACTGCAAAATCGGATTGGCGGCGGCCTTGCGTGACGTACGAGAGCCAATCCCATTGACCTTCATGGAGCTGATGTTCTTTGTCATTCACATTGTAATCGGACGTTGCTTGCGCGTTGGCTGTTGTTGCCGATGCCGCCGAGGCATGGCGCGCGTCACGAAGCGCTAAGTATTCGCCACGGATAGTATCGTGGTTTTGTTCCAGTCGTTTGGTCCAGTCGAAATCGTTTGCGTCATGCCATGGACGAGAGGTGAGCCCTGGGAAAAAGAACAACGTCGGCGATGGACGTGGCTTGGCTGCATGGGGAGTACAGCAGATACGACAAAG
This sequence comes from Pythium monospermum, assembly GCA_023336165.1. Lineage (NCBI taxonomy): Eukaryota > Oomycota > Peronosporomycetes > Pythiales > Pythiaceae > Pythium > Pythium monospermum. Next base: position 1,147 of record JAADWJ010000191.1, read on the forward strand.
AGCATATAAGATGGTATACACTGGGTTGTTTTGTGTGTGGGTATACGTGGCGGTACCTGTGGTGAGACACAGCGCCGAGCGCAGCAGAGCCGCTCGATGCATGGTGGTCATGCTGCCGAACTTTTCCAATTGTCATCACAAATGGACTGGATATTTGCCCAATAGAAATCACTTACGAGTATCTGCCAATCAAAAGTAGGGATTCTATTTCTGACCAAGAGCTTCAACAAGAAGTGCTGCATTTTCGTAGCGAGATGGAGATGGATGACACGCAAGCGCTGGAGGAAGCGCCGCCGCTTGCCACCGCTACAGATAATGACAACAACGATGAGTTGTTGGGCGACACCCAGAGAAGCGCAACGGAGAGGGGAGACGATGATGATGACGGTGCTGCGGAGGAAGACCAAGAAGAAGCGTCTGCAATGGACGACAACGGCGGCGACGACAATGACCATGATGTTCATGATGATGATGATGATGATGGCCAGGGCACTGAGATTTCAACAGACCGTATCGACACTGGCGCGCTCGAGAGCTTATTCACTGAGAGAAGCGACGACGGTACGGAAGATGGGGCAGCTGAACAGACCGACGATATGGAAGTTGCACAAGTGTGTCCAACTAAAGACGATGACGATGCCGATGACGAGGAGAATGAACAAACTCAGAGTGAAGAACGCGGCCTTCCGGAAACTGCTCCGGACATGGAAGCTACGACTACAGATCAAGCAAGTAATGGTCCGCAAGAGAGGAACGATACTATCTTGGAGTCAAAAGTAGATCCCTCAGTCGAGAGCCCCACCATCGCAAGTCCCGTAGTCGAGCAGCCGGTTCCCGTAAAACGCTCACCATCGCGACCAACCATCCCAGCACGTCCAACTCGGCCTGTTGCAGCACTGCCAGTGCCTACTCTCAGTACGCCTGTGTTGCCTGCCACCCACAGCCACAGACACGTCAACGGTAGTACAGCTACTGTCCCAGCCCTGCAGCTGATTTCCTTCGATGTGGGCGGCAAGCTTTTCAAATGCAAAGCCTCTTTGATCCGCAAATACCCAGCGAAACGCCTTTGCCATGTGATCAGCTGTGGCTGCGAGCAAATCGATGCTAGTACTTTCTTTATCGATCGCAACCCACAGCATTTTGAAATCATCTTGGATTGGTACCGGACCGGCCAGCGCCTCAGCGCACTTCCTACTCACGTGAACGAAGACGCACTCAAAGAAGACGCGAAATACTTTGATGTGTTGGACGAGCTCTTCTCCTCCGAGGCATTGGCTACAACAGCGGCAGCTCCACGGATCCCACCACGAGCAACCAACGCACCGTCCAGCGACGTGGCTCCTCCCCCCAGTGTCCTACCACGCCTGTCAGAGCGAGTCGCAGCGCGTCCACAACCACAACCACCAGCTCCTTCCTCTTCTTCTGTGCCACTGCTCATCACACAACCACCAGTGCCAGATAGGAAACCGCCACCACCACGACCAGAGAACGTGCATCCTCCTCGACCACTTGTCTCCCCATTCTCCGATGATCCTGTCCGCTTCAGTACGCGAGAAACACGCAATGTCCGTGGCACAGCTGATGGCGGTGTGGCGCCTGTATGGTTTGCCGTTCGACGCCACGAACATCTTGTGGTGGAAAGCGTCAAAGGAAGCGGACGCCTTGTTGTGCGGGTCACCGACTTTTCGGGCATGGCGGAAGTGTTTGTGGACCACGCGGTCTTGTTTGACAGCCGCTCATGGTTTTACCGCCAAGATGACGGCCGCGCCAAGTTACAGCACTGTGTCTTGCCAGGCAACCACGTATACAGCTTTTGGATGGAGCCGTACGCTACTGAGCCACAACAACCAGCAAGTTCTGCCAAGCCAAAGCAGTTCCCCACACAACAAGACGCCAACAAAACAACTGGAAAGAAACCGGCCAAGGCAGCCACAGCAGCAGCAGCATCGGTCGCTGTGGTCAACGATCCCGCCAAGCACGAGCTCGAAGTCGAGTTCCGACTCATCGCGACGTTTTCCTTCGGCGAGAAGATCCTGGACGATGACGAGAGTGATCTTCTCGAACTCTTGCAGGCCAAAGGAAATGGCTGGGGCAGCGACGCGGTTAGTGGAACTGGTGGTGGTGTGGGGTCGTCTTCGCCGTCCGCGGGTGCTCCTGTGTGTCTGTTCTTACCGCCACGGGAAGATCGGTCGTGCCTCATGAATCCATCAAAGATAGAGCAACCTGCGCTCGAGCAGCTCAGCCAGCGAGACGCGATCGCCGACCAAATACGAGCGCAAGCAGAACGAGACCGAGTCCAAAAGCAAGCAGCTACCTCGACCAATACAACTGTCAATAGTAGTAGCAGTGGTGGTGGCACGGCTCTAAAACGCAGTGGTGCAGCGGTCGTGCAGGCGTCCCCGCCGCAGCAACAACAGCAAAGGAATCGCGGAGGCGAAAAGGTCACGATCCACCAACCCATTAACGTGGTCGGATCGCCACGAAGTCCAGGATCCAAGAAATACGTCGGCCAACAGCCTCGGCATTTTTAAACACCCCAAATAATATTGCATTCGATTATTTTGGCAGAGGCTGTTCTTTCTTCAAATATATTTTTTAGAATATTTTTAGAGGCGTAAGCTTGGTCGCTGTATGGAATATGGAATACTACGTAGTAACTGGAAAATTGGAATTTTGATAATCCCACAGTATTTTTGAAATAAATATTTTCTTATTTTAAATGCGTACAATATCATCATCTTCATCCTCATACGATTGATGCGTCGGGCGTTTTTGTCCTGGCTGTCGGCGCTGCTGCGATGCCGCATCATATCGCAGATTCAGGTCCCCAGAGAGGCTCTTGTACAACTGCAGCGCGACGTCTTCGTCCTCTTCTTCATCTCCATCGTACACGGAATCTTCATTTTCCTCGTTCTCACTCTCGTCCGAACAACTGCTATCGGCTTCTTGGATCCGCTCCAGTTGGCTCTGGTTTCCCAGACGAAACGAGTCGGTCTTGTTGCCCATCCCAGCACCAATAAAATCATCATCATCCTGGTGGTCTGGTTCATTTTCAGAGTCCTTTTCAAGATGCACTTTTAATGCACGGATCGGCGAGCCCGATTGGATCGGGCGACGTGCTGGGTTGTTCATTTTTTTGGGGCGCGGCGATGGGAAAATCGCACGACTTGCGCTGCCATTCTTGACCATGAATGGAGAATTTCGCTGGCGTTCTCGTTCTTCTTCCTCATTGTTATTGTTGCTGCCTCCGCTCTCCTCTTGCAGTTGCAGTTTGCGAGGCGTCTTTGTGGGCTTGGCGAGCGTCGGTGAGAGCGAGAGCGAGAGGAGAGCAAGAGGAGCGGTGGTGGTGTCCTCCTTTGTGAGGACAAAGAGCCGGTGGCTTGGACAACGCTGGGCAACAGTAGCCATTGTAGAGGAGAAGGAGAAGGAGAGGAGGGTTTGAGTGGCTGAGAGAGCGTGTGGCAAATGAGCAAGTGATATGGGATACGACACGGAAGAAGAACGAGCCTGGCGTCAGTCAGGGTGCGCGTTTCTTTAGGCTCTTAGGATCGTCGTCAGCTTGGAAGATATTCTTCATGGTTCCATTGATCTTCTGGTCGTCCTCGTTTTCTATTTCTCTTTCAAGATCAGATACTCCAGGCTATGGTCTGATCTATTTGTGGGCATGTGTATCCTGTGGGTATATTTAAGAACGGTAGTACTGACTGAGAAAGTGAAAATACCGTAATGGACTGTACACTGTACCCTCCACAAAGTGAAGATGCGATATGGGTATTATACTGAATCATTGATTTCCTCCTCTAGGGTTTCTATTTGTCCCGGTCCTGGTATTCGATCTGGTGGAATACTTGGCACCGTTACTGGATGGGCGATCCCCGGTTTCTCCACTGGACGACTCGCTTGGTCTCTTGTTGTTGTTGTTGTTGTTGTTGTTATGGTGCGCGTCCATGTCACAGGAGATATCCACCGTTTTGCCTGACCGGAAGGGGTCTGGGAAGTGGAGTCTCTTGGCGTGGAGCATCAGCCGGTCTTCTCTTTTTTCAATGGGCGAGCCGTATTTGAGATCACCAACGACTGGCGCGTTCAGCTGGTTCGCACAGTGGATACGAAGCTGATGCTTGCGTCCAGTCACAGGCTGTAGCTCGAGCCATAACGTTTCACTGGGACGCTGTCCTACATCCGGCCACCGGTCCAGCTTGCGGAACATAGTGCGCGCTGGCTTGCCATCGATGGGAAAACTGAGCTCGCCACGAAGCGGGATATCCCGTTTAGAGCCAGCGGGCCGCACAAGCGCATCGTACGTTTTCTTGACATCTCCGTCTCGCAACAGCTCGGAAAACCGCGCGGCTGCGAGCCGATGGCGAGCAAGTACCAGCAAGCCCGAGGTCTCCTTGTCCAGCCGGTGGACCAGGCGCGGCGTCTCGCCCTGGCACGCCACGCCAAGCGCTGGCAGGTAACTGGCCAGGTTGCCATCTACCGCTGTGCCATCTTGCACTGCGAGTCCGTGTGGTTTATTGAGCACGAGGTAATTGTCATCTTGGAACACGATCCGCTGGACAAGCTCGTCGATGATATGTTGTGAATTAGACAAGCGCAGCAGCTCACGTTCGAGCATTTCTTGGTCAATTTCCTCTGCTGTATGGCCCGCGAGCCCGTTCTCAAAGACCACGGCGTCGATCGCGATGGTCGCGCCGTCGTACAGGATGGTATTGGGCTTGGCCGGTGCGGATTGGGATTGGGATTGGTGGTCACCATCCGCGGCGGACGAAATGATGCGGATCTTGCGCTGCCGCATCTGCCGTTGCAAGAACGAATACGGAACCTGTGGGAACTGTTGATGGAGCCATCGGTCCACGCGCATCGCATCATCTCGCGCGGTCACGCGGCGCTGCATCCAGCGGAGCGCGCGCTGCCATTCCGCCATGATTTTGATTTGTTGTGTGACCTTTTGATTGATTGATTGGTGAAACCTGAGTCTGGTCGTGGAATCAGAAAATTAATGCGAATAAGAAGCGTGTTTTGGAAATGCTCTGCCACCATCGCGACTGGTTTTGACACGGACTGGTGTTCCAGAAGAGTGTGGACACATGAACGCCAATCAACCAGTTGGGAAAACATTTCAGCCTATCACATAGCTCAATAGAAGTGCTTGTAGCCAATCAAAAGAGCCCATTGACTGGGAATCGACACGGAACGACACCACCGACACCAAGCAATTGAAACAATTGGAACCAAGAAGACCACCAAGCCGCGACACGAGCACCATGGTTATCAAGCTCAAGCCAGACGCGAATGACTTTGAGAGCCATCGCCAGATGGTCGTCGACTTGCTCACGGCAGCAGAGAGTGCGTTGCGCGCCGCAGCTTGTCCATGCGCAATGGTTTTCAGTTGAGCTCACACAAGAGCTCGTCGTTTTTGTTCTTGTTTGTCATTGGTTAGATGGCGATTTGGCGTTGCTGCAAACCACGATCGAAGTCATCAAAGTCAAAGCCAAGGCCAAAAGTGTTGAAGAAGTGCTCACGGATTTCAAAGACGGCAACAAACGCACGGCGTTGCATTTTGCAGCGGCAAATGGCCGAAAAAAAGTCGTGGACTTCATCTTGGACAAAGTACCAGCGTACGTACGATAGCGTAGCAAGCCCCCACGGCAAACCGCGTTATTATTGGCTATATCTAACGGATGGGTGCTATACTAGATCGCTGAATATCCAAGACGAAGAAGGCTCAACGCCGTTGTTTTTGGCCGCCCGGGAAAATGAATTTGTCTCTTTGCGGCTTCTTTTGCAGCGCGGCGCCGATCCAAATATGCCTCAAAAGAGCGGCGCGACGCCGATGCATGAAGCCGCGGCGAATGGCAGCGTGCGCACGGTCAAATTACTCCATGAATACCACGCGAGTGTCAATGCCGAGTCCAAAAACGGTACCCCGTTACACTACGCAGTGAACGAAGGCATGGAAAAAACCATTGAGCAATTGCTTTTGCTTGGTGCTGACGTCAACGCCAAAAACCCAAAGGGCGTGAGCCCGTTGATCTTGAGTTGTATGCTCAACAGACCGTTGATCGCCAAGGAATTACTGGAAGCAAAGGCCGATGTGAACGTCGCCCTTGGTGGTGGGATCACTGCACTTCATATCGCTGCAGAAGCCGGGTTCACAGAGATTGTCAAGCTGTTGCTGGGCATGCGTAAAGATGAGACCATCTTACTGGCCAATACCCAGTTCCATGGCGGTGCGACGCCTTTGCAACTCGCTGCCGGCAAAGGCCATATGGAAATTGTCGAGTTACTGCAGCCAGTTACACAAGGGTACGAAGACCACCACGTTGAAACTTTGATGGCCACGGAAAAGCAAAAAATGGATTCTTATCTGGTGGAAGCGACCAAGAGCGCCCCTGTGGAAACCCACGAAGAAACCCACGAGGAAAAACACAAAAAACAGATTCTGGAAGGTGTGACACCGGATGCGGAAGTGGTCGCGCCTGTGGGTCCAGTAAATGGACTGGATGAAGAGACCCTGGCAAAGGCTGTGGCGTTGAAAAACCAAGGCAATGAAGCCTACACTGCCAAGAATTTCTCAAAGGCCATTGAGTTGTACACGCAAGCGATCGCATTGAATGTGGCCGACGCGGTCTTGTACAGTAACCGCTGTGCGGCTCATTTGGCAAAAGGCGAGCCAAAAAAGGCATTGAACGATGTGCGACTGGCGAAAAAACTCAAGCCCGACTGGGTCAAGGCCCATTTCCGAGAAGGCCAGTGTCTGGAAGCGCTTGGTCTTTTTGAAGATGCCGCCGTGGCGATGTGGGAAGCCATCCAATTGCAACCAAAAGACAAATCGCTGGAGAAAAAATTCCAACAAGTGGTTGCGAAAGGACGCGAAGCTCAAAAGGCCAAGCAAGCGCAAGCGACGACTTCCAAGGCATGAGGAGGAGGGACGGACGGAAAGAGGAGAGAGAGAGGAGAAGAGGAGATGCAGCGGATGGTTGTGGTTGTTGTAAAACCGACAAAAACAAGCTAAAAATGGGTATTTTTATGCCGTCTGAAAAAAATGAAAAAACCGTTTTTTGTACAAGGATTTTTTTTGTTCCCTGTCTGTCTGTCATTTCTTCTCCATGGCGTGCGCTGAGGTCAATGGCCAGTGATCTGCCTGTCGCTTACATCCAGGCGGAGCAACCGGCGAGCCAGCCACCGCCGCAGCCCCGAGTCCACGATGTGGACGAGCTACAAGAAACCGATGGGACCCAGCTGTTTCGAAGCGAGTACGCTCGGTTTCGTCGTGTCTTTCAACAGCGCAAAGCTCGCTTGACCCTTGAAAAGGAAGCCATTGCTGGTGACAGCAATGCCCCACGGCCACGACGACTGCGGCGTCTTTTTTTACTCGCGAAGAACGAAGATCCATGGAATCTCTTTGGCTTGGAGGATACAACCCCAAGTGGTCGCGTCGCGTACTGCCAAAGAGTGTACGAAATCTCCAGCACCCACTTCTCGCCACTCCATGAGGCAAGCTGTCGTGGAGGAGCAGGGGGCCACAAAGCGGAGGGGGTGGCGGTGGATGGGTGGTGTACGCTTGCGCGGGATGCTGGCGGCCGCATAGCTCTCCACCATGCGTGTATCAACGATCAACACTCTTCCAAAATGATTCGCCTGCTGTTGAAGCAACCGAACGCGAGGCTTCAGCTCCATGCCAAGGACAACCGAGGCGCGACGCCCGTGCAGTACCTACTGGAGAAAATGTACCGCATGTCACTCAAGGCGCTGCCAGGACAAAGACCTTCCAGAAGTGCGCGGCTTCTGTATGAGACCAACAAGAGATACCGGAGACTGTGGAAGCTAGCCGACAAGATGCTGCCTTTGATGATGGAGCCAACGATGCTGCAGGATGAGCTCTATGCACTGGATACCAAGACCAGAGGCGATGCCTGGGATGCCGTGCGTGGTGGCCACTTCAAAAGGCTCCAGAAAGTCTGGCAGTTGTATCCTCACCATCACAGCAGAGATGGCCAATTTTGTCTGAAGGAGCTAGGGTGGACGCTGCTCCATGAAGCCTGTGAGACACCGCAACAAGATCTTCAAGTGGTCATGTTTTTGATATCCAAGCTATTTGGAGAAGGAGGTCGTGGACGGTTTGCCACGGACCAACGGGGCGCTACGCCTCTTCATTACGCGGCTTCCAGGGGCTGGCTTGAAGCGTGTGTCTTATTACTGGACGACCCACAGAGCCAAGAGGACGACTTGCTGATGGCACGAGATGCGCGAGGACGCACGCCGCTGCATGCGTGTCTTCTTGGCTATAGACAGAGGCGACAGAAGCGACTGGAAGAAGTGGACTTCATAACAACAGCACGGTATCTTGCCCAGCAATGTCCGCTGGCTCTCCACGTTGTGGATTTGGATGGGTTCTCACCGTTGCTCGCTATTTCCATTGGTGACCAAGCGCTTGTTGGCTTGATGGTGGGCTTGGGAGCGAGTGTCTATACCACTGGCTGTACTGGTGTGGATTCCAAGAGGATGGAATTGGCATGCAAGGCACCGTGGGCGCCATGTGGGATGCGCTTCCATCCACATCAGTATAGAACGGCGGACGAGCCACGGGTGGCGGTGACGGTGGCTGCTCCAGCGTCAGCTGCGGATGAAGATGATGCTGGCCAAGAAGTCGTTCGCCAGGCGTCCCCACCTCCGCTGGCTCCTCCATCCTCCTCCTCCTCGATGGCGTGCGAGCGGCTCCATAAGGTCAAGTCGGGCCACGTCGAGCATCCAGGAACGGCTATGCCGATGGAGACGCTCTGGTTTTGGGTGCGACGGAAACACCAACGACAAGAGCAGCAAGTCGTCGTCTTCCCAGCTCCTTTGACAGCCAATAGCTCCAGCCAAAAGCCAGTGGGTCCACACCTTGCTGAAGATGATGCTCCCATTGAGCCAGGTCGGTATGGGTGTCGACGGTTCGGAGCGATTTGTGGACACTGTCGGCTCGTCCCGGGAGATCCTGAAGCCAGGCACCTGGATAGTGACGTCGCTACCGTGAAGCCGGCCAATGGACGACAAGGAGAGACTGATGCTCTATCGCCTCTTGTTTTGGCAATCCGCTGCTGCCGATTGAGCTTTTCGAAAGATCGCATGGCCATGGTGGAGACGCTTCTATTGGCTGGCGCCGAGCTGCACGAGCAAGCAGTGGTGGAAGAGGCGTTGATGGCTGTTAGTAGCGCTCCACAGCTACTGGCGTTAGTGCTCACGCACAGTGGGAAGCCCACTCCGTCCATCGACCAGCTGCTCGCCTTCATCTGTGCGAATCCGACCAAGATGATGGATATGGCCACACGAGCAGCGACCACACAAATGTTCCTTGGCTTTCTCCAAGACTTGGGCATCTCTGATTTATTTTTGCTGGTCCCGTGGTGGTTCCAGTACGGGTATTTCGACGTGGTGCGCGCTATTCTCCATGGCGAGCGAGTCAAGATAGGCCATGGTGACGTGGAGAAGATGCTGGAAGCTATGATGATGACGGCACATTCACCAGTTGTCCTCCGGCCACGAATCATGGCTGATCATTTGGACGCAATCGTTCAGTGGGCGACGGCTCTGTGGCCAGCGTCTTGTCCACGTCCAGGACTATTGACTTGCCTTGTGACTTGTACCAATCACGTGATGGTCAACTCAGCTATTGTTGTTCACTCGCCAGTGGATCGCTTGGCGATGGACCGCTCCATCACATCGGCATTGCGAGTTCTCTTGGATACAGGAGCTTGTCCATCACATGAGATGGTACTCGCCTGGACAGAGGCTGCACTGAAGAACGGGTGGATGGAGTCTGTGAAGCTACTGTGGACGCATGTAGTGAGCGAGGACTTGAGCACGTGTGTCCAACTCATGGAGCGAATCCACTGGCCGCTTCGACCACTGGACGCCAGCCAAATGCCCATGATCCGTGGACTGGTCGGTCAGCTAATTGGTGCGTTGTTGGGGTACCAAGCGACAGAGAGCGAGACGCCGTGTGGATGGATTTCTCAGTGTCTCGCACTGGCGTGTGCGTACGAATTACCCGAAGCGATGACGAGCCAGATAGTATTCTGTGTGCGCCAAGCCCAGTTGGCAAGAGAGACGTGCGAGTTTCTCAGTGGTAATACTGCGACGATTATCAACTTCGCGAATGGGTTGACACCAATCCAGTGGCTCATCCAGCAGAACCACAGCGACACCACGTCGCTTTTTCTCGATGAGCTTGTTCGTGATAGTGGAAGCGACAATGCCAGCAACCACAAGCTGTGGCTTGTGGTGGCCACAGCGGTGCTGACTTGTTCTTCATTGACAAGAGACGCGCTCGACAAGTGGCAACGTGTTCTCATTCCATCCACTCCACCGATCGTTCCTTCGGCCATTATCAAGTCGTTCCTTCGTACACGGGCCATCCCTTGGACAGCAGCTGTAGCAACAACGAACTCATCAGCGTTCTCGATGGCGCGGATTCAATGGGTGGCATCTCTCTTGGTCACCTTCACAACAAGCGATGGTGATGGAAGTGATGGTGAGGATTCAGCTCACTGGGTGTACGAGATGGCGCGATGGAATGCCATCAACTTGATGAAGCAATACGTCACTTCCCACGACCACCAGCAAGCGCCGCGACGCCATGACTGGGCTCGTGTGGTTCATCAACAAGAACAGGACCAAGGGACCTCGCCACTGGAACTGTGTGAGTTGCTGGGCCACCATACACTTGCTCGGTACTTGCGTGGGCTGCTAACTCAGCCCATACAACCAACAACACCTCTACGAGACGGATGCCGGTGCTTTGGGTTGCTTCGCACGGTCATGTCACTTCCTAGTGACGCGTTGAATGGAGGATCGAGTACGATGGTGCATAGAAAATCCAAACTCGACCCCCAAATGATGTGGCGCGGCGACTGGACCACGGCCGTCGCATGGGATGATACACGCATGCTGCAGGCTCTGTACCACCACCAGTGTCCTCTTGTTGCTCCACCTTCTGGTGGTGATGACGACGCCGCGTCGGACCATCAGCAGCAAGCCATCGCTGCGCTTCTCGCGGTGTCGATCCAACACTACGCCATCGACGCTCTCGAGTGGCTTCTCCATACATGCGCTGCGACACATCAACTGCCTGCGGCCGTCACGCATCGCCTTCTCATACAAGCCGCCAAGCACGGTAGTGTCCACAATGCCAAAATGACCACGCTACTTCTGATGCCGCCATACAACTTCCACGTTGGCCGCTTGGCAGGCGACGGCACAGAGGTGACACTACTGCACCGTGCGGCATGCTTTACGCATACGAGCTTGGCTTCCGAGATCATCCACTCACTACTTCAAATAGAAGGCTGTGATATCAACGTTCGCGATGGCTTTGGGTGGACACCAGTGGCGTACGCGATCACAAGCGGATGCCTGGAGAATGCGTGCTTGCTGATCACACAAGGCGGGCGTCTTGAAGCCGAGTATGAAGGCCAAAGTACTTTCTACTATACGCTCCATTTACTGCCATCGTATGGATGGCGATGGATGATCCAGAAATTGCTGCTCATGACCCGCATGTCGGCTTTCTTACACTGCAAGAGTGGCAGGGACTGCGCATGTAAAGGCTTTGAGATTAGCGACAGAGGCATTGGCAATGGCAGCGACGCCATGCTGACAGCCGGCGCATCATGCTGTTCGTTCTGTGGACATCCTGTGGAAGCCCACACGCAGATGCCGTACCCACCATGGTTCCGGGACCAGTACGAAACGTATCTTCCACCTTCTATTACAACGCATGCTACGACCTACCACAAGAACGAAGACGAAGATGATGAAGATGAAGAAGAAGGAGGAGAAGAACAGATCGTATGCCCAGAGACGACACCAGTGGTACATGAAGAAATACTGGAACACGAGCGCGGGCGGCTAAATCTTCGAGCCTTGCAGTGTATCACACAACTACGGTTCCACGACATTACCGCATGCTATAGTATCCCCATGGAAAGTATCGATACCGATACTTGTACGTCAGGCTTTGACGATGAGAAGGAAAAAGAGTCGATTCTCATTGAACATGCAGCTGCCTGTTCCGAGAACGAAGCCAGTGGATCGAATCTGGAAGTTGCGAAGATCATAAACTCCGCCCAATCGACAATAGCGCGTCTACCACTTCCTCCTGTCCATAAGCAGGATGACGACTGCGATCCTTCCATGCTGGATATTTCTCTTCTTCCGTGGTGTTTGCGTGGCGATGTCGCCATGTTGCATCCTGGAAATTGCCGCGGCTGCCCCCTACGTGACGACAACACAACAACGGCAACTTCCCAAATCCATGCAGCGTTGGCCAAGTGGCTCCAATTTTCTGCAACCAAAGCCATCCAAGATTCTGGTCGGAGCAACAGGGTATCCACACACCAGCAACACCACCACCCACCATGGCTCGTTGCCAAGTTGAAGCATTGGCGCCAAGTGACGTCACTCCCTCCGACGACAACTTCAACTTCAACCTTGATGAAAGTCAGTTGCATGAGAAAGGCCGCCCTGCCAATGGGCGATGCGGCCTGTGGACGGCACCCTGTCGCGTTAGACGCGACACCTCCTCTTTCTGCCTCTGTAACGCCTCTCCTTTCGCATAAACGGCAGTTGGCTGAGTCCGTGCCAGCATCGATTCTCATTGGTCCACAGCGCGTGACGCAGCCACAAATCAGCAACACCAGCCGCATCTCGATCCTCCACGTTTTCGTGTTCCATTGGCGGTATGCGCGTGTCTATCAATGTTTCTGCAAGTGGAAACGCCAGTCCATGAATGCGCAAGTCATCCATCATGAACTAGAGACGCTCGCGGACTCATGGAGTGCCGACGCTCGGCGAAAGCGCTTCCAGGCGCTTGTCGTACGGCAGCGAGCACTCGAGATCGAGATCCACAGCAATGGCGTGACTACTGTAGATCGTGAAAGGGAAAGCACACTGTAGATGACATAGTATTTATTGGTTAATTTGATTCGTAAAACACGGAAATGGGGATCTTTTGTTTGTTTGTTTGTTGTGTCTTTCATGGGGAGAAAAAGCCTTCTGGCTTTGATGTTTATTATGAGTGAAAGAACACTGCGACGACTTGGTGTTGAAAAAAAAAAGAAAACGCAATGACAACGCAAAAGGAAACGACGGACGGCGTCACGAAAAGCGAGGGCTTCTCCTTGTTCAAAAGTCGTCCATGTCAAACACATTTGACTCGCCATCGTCGTCGCCGTCTGCTCCACAACCTGCTTCTTCGCCTGAGTCACGAGCCGTATCCTCTGTGGACGCTTCCGAGTCGGTACGAAGTTTCATGCCCTGAGCGTGGTTGATGGAGGCGCTTGATGCTCGAGGCCTCGCTCGAATGCCATCGTTGCTGTCACGCTGGTTGTTGTTGCTGGAGGCCTCGAACGACTCGCGCGATTCCAGCGACAGCTTGTAGTTCCAGTATTCATCCCACAACCGCGCTTCACACTGGGATCGACTGTACTCATGGTCGTGGGATGGGATGAGCATGGAGCCAGAGGAGACACACACCGACGTCGTGCTGTTTCGCCGTTGCCAGTGTTTCTGTGGGATTGGCACGGGCGGCGAACAAGGCACCATCCGCGGACGAGCACTTCCTGAAAACGAAGCGGCCTTGTGGTGTTGGTGGGGATGAAGCGAGCTGTGTGCCGCCATCATCATCGATGGCCCGCTTGGAATGGAAATGTTTAATCCGAGAAATTCCGCCATTTCGTCGTCATCCTCTTCATCCGCCATCACTGGCATACTACGCTGACGCATGTCGTAGTGGTGGAGATATGGAGCGAGGTCGTCGGTCTCGTCTTGACTGTCATCTTCTCGCGGGATCGCCGCTCGCATCTCCTGTTGCTCTTGCTGGCGTTGCGCAAATCGGACACCCTTACGCAGCTCCATGCGTAGCACGTGGTGTTGAGGAGGAGGTCGTGAGCTGCTCCTGCTGCTGTTCTTGATGGTGGTGGTGGTGTTGTTGCCGCCGTTGCGAATACACGCATCCGGTGTCGCTCTTGTCGTAGTTTTGTCCAAAGTGCAATCGCCGTTTTCACGTGGGTCGTTCCTTTGTTGCTGCTGCTGCGTAGGATGTGGAGGATGACGAAGTGACTCCATGTTGCACCTTGACGTAAGGGAAGTTGGGACGAGGGGGCGGATAAACGTGCGAAAAGTTCAACGACCGTTGTGAGTCAACGTTTTAATAGAGGATATTCTCGAACTTTGGCGCGCGTCGCTTTGAATCTTGACGTGGTGCTTGCTCTGTGTTGATACTCTGTGTGGATATGTCGCAGGGAGGATAGTTGTTTTTCGCCGAGGGGGCAGAATGGAACGGAACGCGCGGCGCCTTGATCTATGTGGACGCGGGTTGGAAAGGAGCCCTCCACTGTGGAGCTCTCTCCGCTGTGGACAGGAATCCCTTCTGGATGATTCGCCGTTAATTGGGATCTGCGTGTGGATACCCGGTGCCACGTTCGGAGATTGGAGACGGGTTGACAAAAATATCGAACAGGTTTATTTTTGTCAAAAGCACCACGCGTGTTGTTGAATAAGAGAGAAAGGACCAATGAGCGGTGAGCTACAGTGTATCCGACGCAATGCAGCGCAAACGTGTGTTCAAGATGATGGTGGCGCATCTTTCCTTTTTTCTGGAGACTGTCCTGCAGTTCATCATCTGATCAGGCAGGCTCGTTTGGGTTGGGCTGAACTCCAGTCTCCAGATTCAAGCAGCCGCAGTTTGAGCTGTTCAACGAGTTTTTGTTTTGTTTCGATGGAATAAAATGTGGAATCTGTGACAAAGCCACGTCTCATTTGGCAACTGTCGAAGTTTTTTATGTACCATAGTTGTCCAATTGGGGTATATCATGGACTGACTTGGCTCAATTCGTTGCCACGGTGCCAGCACTGGCTTCGACGAGATGATTGGCGCAATGCTCCAAAGCCAACCTGCTTTAGAGCGTTGATGTCGATGAATGCTCCACAGTGTCGGGGCCTCGGTGATTGCTATGGAGAGCCATCCAACGCAGTCCAATAATGGTAGTACATATAGTCCAGAACTGTACGTCTCACTCTCGAACAGTATCACAGCCTGCTAATAGAATCCTGAAGATCTTTGGAAATCTGCGCAGACTGTTATCCGGATATAGCTGAAGGCAGAAATTGACGCTGTCAGACTGAACGATTCGTTCAGAGCGAAGGCAAGCAAAAGGGTGGGATTCGAGCTCGATACACGTATCGTATTGACTGGCTACTTTCGCTGCAAAGTCCGATCTTGGGGATCAGACCATGCACCTCTTTGCAATTCCGAACCGATTGGCCAGTTCGCTTACTCGCTGAGTCCAACGTCAGGGAGACCAGACTTTCGTCGTGAAGTGATGATGCCTGAAATTTTCTTCCGTATGCATCATTGATGGCCACCACATGCACGACCAGAATACACTTCTTTGTTGACGTCCTAGGCGCCCATGGACAGAAAGGAAGTTCGTATCGTTCGTCCAAGAATTTCTTTTGCCCATTGTTGCAGTCATGCTCTTCCATTGCGTTGGACAAGAACAATGAGCCGTCCAGAAGTTCATCTCATGTGGTCGTTGGTTGTCTAACATAATGTGTTCGTAACATGACTTACCGTTCGAATATTCGATTTAGGCCAATCAGCATGCTTGCTTCAGTTTTGGCGCTGCTTGAAATTTGAGATGGATCGAAACGGCGCGAGTTTGCCAGGTGCAAGTGGTTATCATACCGGTAACGGATGGCTGAATGCGTGCACAACTGGGTTGTGTGAGGGAGCACGCCATACCAATGATGCAATGGACATGACGCCGTAATCGTGGTGGTCACCTGTTATACCAGTTTGCTGACCGAACTGCTCCACGGATCTTATTTCATTCGCAAACTCGCTTGCAATTCATCATCAACGCACCTCCTTCTCTTCCGCCCTCTTCATCCTCCACCATGAGCGCTCTTACCGCTGTTCGTTGGGGGTTCGTTGGCTGCGGTCGCATCTCCAATGACTTTGTCATCGCCATGAAAGATCTCCCAGGCGCGCAGCTCTACGCATGCGCTGCTCGTTCGCTTCCAGCAGCTCAAGCATTTGCGCAAAAGTTTGGCATCGCGCACGCGTACGGATCGTACGAAGAGCTGTGCGCCGACCCAGAGGTTGACGTCGTGTACATTGGCACCCAGCATATCGTACACTTCGAGAACACCATGTTAGCGCTTTCTCATGGCAAACATGTCCTCGTCGAGAAGCCCATGATGATGAACGCCAAGCAAGTCGAGACTGTGGTCGCACTTGCTCGTGCCAGCAAGTGCCTTCTCGTGGAAGGTAAGCCTTTCCATGCATCCTCTCTTTCTCCCTCTATATGTGTCGTAGATCATTGACCTTTTGTAATTGCATGTAGCTATTTGGACTCGGTTCTTTCCAGCGATGAAATTCGTGCGGGAGCTCTTGGCCGAGAAGAAGATCGGGGAGATCCTCAATGTCCATACCAACATGGGCGTCGTATTCCCAACCGCAGTCAAGTCTGTGTGGAGCCCAGCGATGGGTGGAGGCGGACTGAACTGTATTGGCATGTACCCATTGTCATTCGCGACGCTTGCGCTTGGCTGTGATCCCATCAAGATCACTGCGACAGGTGGACTCTCCAGCGAAGGCGTCGATACCTTTGCGACCACCACGCTCGAGTACACGGGCCAACGGTACGCCACCGTGGAGTACACCATGTTGGCCAACATGGGCGCCTCTGTGCAGATCACTGGTTCAAAAGGACGCATCAATATCCACAACCCATCGTACGCGCCGACCGAAGTGTCGGTCACGGATTTTGTTGCTGGAGGAGGAGATGAAGTCACGACAAAATCCATTTTCCCAAAGGCACAACGTGCCGCAACTGCTGGCTACAACTACTCTCGGTCCGAGGCGCTCGTGTACGAAGCCGCTGCGGTTTCCACGGCCGTGCGCAACAAGCAAACCGAGATGGAAGAGTACCCACTGGATGAAGCCATTGGACTCGCCAAGATCATGGACGAAATCCGGCGCCAGGTGGGCATTGTCTATGAGCCAGTCGAGGAGGGAAACTAAGTCCATACGAGTCGGATCCCACTGAAACGACTGGACTGTATGCAACCAAAATACACGCTTCTATTTCTTTCTCTCTTTCTCTCTTTCTCTTACAACGCAAACTTAATCGTCCCACTCGCATAATCGCCACTCGCGTCATCATCATCGTCGTAGTCAGCGTCGTCATCGTCGTCATAGCCATCGTCTCCGCCATAGGTATACGGATCATCTTCAATTTCATCATAGTACGCATCGTCCTCATCATCATCATCTCCATTATCATCGTCATCGTCGTGGGTCACGACAACTTGGCCGCCTCCCGCCAATGGCCCACGGTTCAGCACGACCTCATCAATACGGGTATCCTGCGGCTCATCGACCCACCCCCACCACGAGTTCAACGTCGAGTTGACCGTATAAAAGCCAAATTCCACGACTTCATTACATCTGTCACTTCTTCCAGCGTCAGCATCGCCACGGCGGTAGCCTCTGGTCAAAACGCGCACCCGCACAGTCGAATGGATCTTCATCACGTCGATTGCAAGCTTCCGCACGCGGTCCAAATACAACGAGCTCCATGTTGCGTCAACATGCTGGAAGCATCCATTTTGGAGCCGTAATGCCACACGGCGTGACGCACAAATCAATTTGTTTGGCTTGGTCGCGGCCAATCGCGTCAAAAACTGTTCCACAGTCTCATAAAACGCCATTTCTGTCGTGGTGCCTTTCGCATCACCGACGGAGATCACGTACTCGCGTTGACGGTGCTCGTATTCCGTATCCGGTGCAAAACACGCCACAAAATCAAACAACCCATCGCCTGTGATATTCACCGACTTGAGCTCACACCAGCAAAGCAATGGCAATGTTGCAAGCGCACGCAACGCTCTGTCGGTGAACGACAAAATCGTGTGGCTCGTCATCGCCATTTGCAACACGCGCCAGATCGTAAATCGTTCCAATTGCTTGCAGTGGGTCGACAGGGTCTCACAGAAAACATCGCCAAAGATTTCTTGGTCCATCATGGGCATTTGAGGCACACGCACACGCTGTGGCTGTCCAAATCCACCACCACCACCAAAGCCAAAGCCAAAGCCGCCCATGGCATCGTCGTCATCATCTTCGTCGTCGCCTTCGTCGCCTTCGTCGCCTGGCAAGTACACGGCGACTTCCACGTCTTTCAATGCCGGACAAGCCTTCAGCGCTTCGTCGGCATTCCGAGCACTTGCGCCAAACCCACCACTCGGTGGACGAGTGCGACCCATTCCACGGAAGTACTGGTCCCAGTCCCAGTCCATCGCGGTGGAGAATGTCAATTTATCAAGCTGGGGCTTCTTGTACCGCCCAAAAATTTCAAAGAATGTTGTCATAAATGGCACAACCACCCAATCAAAGCTCTTGAGTTTGCAGCAAGTCGCACAGAATGTTTCCCACGTTGCTTCATCCACACGCCACTGCTCGTCACAGGCGAGACGATCATTCTGGTCCAGTAAAGCGACGTACCCGTCCAGTTTCTCCACAAGTGGGTGGACAGCACAGATTTTGGCAAGGTACTCGGTCGCTTTGGCATGTGGGTCGGCCATTTGAAGGAACGCAATGGGCACCCGGAGCTCTTGGATGCTTCTGCTACCAGAGCCGCCACTTCCCCCGCCAGCAACAGGGTCCAGTACCGCGCTCATGATCCGTTTCGTGTCTTCTTTTGGCTCGCTCACGCGACGAAAACGAGTCGGCTGCAGACCAGGAAGCTGGACCGACTTCAACTGAGAGCAGTGCGTGCGAGCCGCCCACACCAGGCTCGCCACCAAGTCACTGTGCTTTCGAGGCGTCCATTTGAGGTTTAATACTTGTAGTTGTGGTGCAAGGCTCATCACCGAAAGCCAATGGGTGACAGAGAGCAGCTGATGGGCGCCGCGGTGGGGGTCACCTTTCACTTCCAACTCGCGTAAGAACGCGCGACGCAGCGTGACACGGCGGCGGATCTCGAGCAGATTACTGCGCGTGCACGCAGTGGATACATCGGCGCTTGTTGCGTCCCCAGCAATGGTTATTTTGCGCATCGCGATCACACTGGCGACGTCACGCGCGTATTCGTTCCATTCACGAGCCACCAATGCGAGTTGTTTCAACTCCTCGGGGACGACGCCGCGTGGCTGCCCCCAGCCACGCTGCTCGGAAGGCACGAGCGCATACGTGAAGATGGAATGCACGAGTGCGTGGGGCAGTCGTGCGAGTGGTGATGGCGTGCTACGCGCCGGAGCTGGAGTCGCCATTAATTAACCGTCGTCTTCTCCTCACTCTTGGCCTGTCAAACAACTTCAATCGAGTCGTCATGGTTATTATCCAATCCTGTGTCTCCACCCGATTTATTTGACCAATCCCCTTCGCTCACTTGAAACTGTGGATTGGGATGTGATCTGATACTACCTCCCGGGGGTATTATTAGCGTCAGATTGGTTTCCCTTTGGAAACCTTGACTTCAGAAAATTGAGAGTCGTCGTTGCACCCAAGAAGGACGAACGCCATGGGCGACCAGCAATACGATGAGCTCTACAAAGGTACATGTGCCTTCCTCCACACGACATGCCCCAAACGAGCATGCAATCTGTATCATCCCATCATGTGGCTAATCCAGTATACATTTTCCTTTCCTCTGCCTCGATACAGTCGTCCTTGTCGGCGATCCCGCGGTCGGCAAGACCAATTTGCTCGCGACTTTCTTGGCGACCGAGGAAAGCAAACCTGACGTCGTCGATAGCCACGGAAACACCAAAGGCTTTTCGTCCGTTCGAAAGCCCACGATTGGTGTCGAATTTGGCACGAAGATTGTGACCCACCCAAATGGCAAGCGTATCAAGGCCCAGATCTGGGATACCGCCGGCCAAGAACGATACCGCGCCATCACCAGCTCGTACGTCCATGCTTAAAACAGGGAAGAAAGAGGAAGATATAGGCTATTGACTGATGAGGAATGTATGTACTGTACTGTAGGCACTATCGCCGTGCAGCCGGTGCGCTTGTGGTGTACGATGTCACCAACCGGTCGTCGTTTGAGAATGCGCAGCACCACTGGCTCAAAGAACTCAAAGCATCAGCCGACCCGAGCAGCACATTGTTGAACTGTATCATCCTCGTGGGCAACAAATGCGATTTAGAGTCTTCTGCAAGTGATGTGGTGGCCGCGAGTGCCCACACAGACGCGGCCACACAGCTGCGGCTCATGGACAAGCGCACCTCGGCGAGAACGGGCTTGAATGTGCGCAAGGCTTTTGAAGAACTCATCATTTCCATCTACGACGAAGACAAAGGCAAGCTCCAGCGCATGGCGACGATCCGCACGATCTCACTGGATGCGCCAAAGCCGACGGGCGTCGCGCAGCGGAAGCAGCAGTGCTGCAACGCATAAGCAACTAAGAAAAAGTCGTAGCTGTTCAGCAAACAAAAAGGTATTGTTGTTATATATTTTTTTCCAAATACCTTGGTCAAATGGGTGCACATCTCTTTGGTAGACTACGTGGAATCTCTGGCTCTCTATAGCTTGCTGTTCTGGGACCGAGCGATGCCCGAGTACAACGGGTCAATGTGGTCATCTTCATTCGACTTGCCGATCCGTACGCCATTTCGCAGCGCAAACAGTGTGCCCACGCGCTCACCTTTCAAGATCCGCATCAAACAGCCTGGCTCAGCGTTCGCGATGATCGCACTGCGCACATCGCCACTGTCCACCGCGCGGATACACGAGTGGAGTTTGTCGGTTTGCCCAATTGCGCCGACCCGTGATTCCGTGGAGATGATACCGACATCCTGTGGCCCAAACTCATCAATGAGCTGCTTGCCCTTGCCGTCTGCACAAAAAAGTACGCATATCGTTATGAATCCAGAGAGACACAGGGCGGGTGCTGCTGGTACTGGACGAACCTGGTGTGGCCGCGTAGACGCCGTCTTTATCAGTCAAGATGATCATGAGGTCGACGTGCATCTCACAGGCAAAGAGCGCAGCGAGCGAGTCGTTATCCCATGCGATTTTATGCTTTTGGTCGATCAATGGGGTCTTGCGCCTCGTGATGACGTCATTCTCATTGATGATCGGGATGATGCCGACATCTAGCAGCGTGCGCACAGTCTTTTTCAAGTTGTCACGCACTTTTGGCACACGGAAATCGGCATCCGACGCCAAGATCTGGGAACAGGCGAGGTGGTACTGAGAGAAAAGCATTTCATACAGGGACTGCAAACCGCTTTGGCCCGCCGCCGCGCAGGCCTTTTCATAAAATTGCACGTGGTCACCGCCGACTTGGCCGCCAAGGTGCTTTTGCATGGAGCCAGACAATAAAAATTGGCGATGGAGCACCATTTTGCCAATCGCGACCGACCCACTGGAAATCACAATCACATTTTTGCCTTGCATATGCAACGCAGCGATTTGCTCGACGATCGCACCGATCTTGCCCATCGCTAGAAGGCCATCTTCCGAATGCACAATCTCGGTGCCGATCTTGACCAAGATGGTGCGCGCGCGCTTGAACTCGCGCCGCAAATCACGAGCGTGGGGCTTCATGGCTGGCACCGTGGGCGTTTTGCTGCTGGTACTATCCGCCATGATGGATGAGCAGGGAGAAGGAGATGAAGATGACGTTGTGGCAATAATGCACTCCCTCACAAGAAGCAGGCCTCTGCACTTCACTTCCAGCAGGTCAAAGTCGTCGTGTGTGTCTCTTGGATGTTTGCGCCACAAGAAAAAGAGTTCCGAAAACCTCTGTAGTGTGATATTTGGTATCAGACAACAGAGGTTATTGCTGTCTGTGGTCCTCTGGCGGTGGTCATGGAAGGAGACCATGGCCATGCCCGCTGGATGCGAATATGTGTGTATGTTTTGTTATTTGCTTTTAGCTTTGTGTATGTGTTTTTTTTTTCTTTTCTTCTTTCCTTCCTTCATCTTCTACAGGTACAGTATGATACTGGAGTTGCACTCACTGGGGATGACCCAACACGTTGAGAAGAAAACTGGGACACAAAACTCCATAACAATTCACATCGTTTCTTCATCTGTTTCATTTTCATCTTTCAATGTCTCTTTGTGGAACGCAAAAGTACCGGTACCGTAAACAGTATTTCGGCCCAAACTTTAACCGAGCAAGACCTTGTTGCCCTCAATGAACGAGTATGGTGGGATCTCCAAGTTCAATGGCGCTGGGCCCTTGCGGATACGACCCGACAGATCGTAGTGGGAGCCGTGGCAAGGGCAGAACCAGCCGCCGTATTCACCCGCGTTCGAGGTTGGCACACAGCCCAAGTGCGTGCACACGCCAAGCACGATGAGCCATTTTGGGTTCTGGACACGCACGGAATCGGGTTCCGGGTCGCGCAAGTTGGACAAGTTGACCTCGTTCGAGATCTCAATTTCCTTGTCCGTGCGGTGCTTAATAAAGATAGGCTTGCCACGCCACTTGACCGTGACGGTCGCGCCTTCATCAATGTTGGTGAGATCAAACTCGGCGGTCGAAAGCGCCAAGACATCGGCCGACGCGCTCATGGAGCCCACAAACTTGATGACCGCGAGGCGGCCCGCGGTCGCGTACGCCACACGGGCACCACCAAGCATAAAGTACGTAAACGCACGCTTCGATGGGTCGCCGCTCGCGATGCGGTCTTTTTCAAAGTAGTGGTCAGGGGATCCAAAATCCTCCACGACCTTGGTGCTGAACGCAGCACGGCCTACAGTAGCAAATCATATAGAACCAGCGCATGAGTACCAAGTGATCACACGCATACGCTAGGTAATCTATCGATCCCCATCGATCTCTATCGCTATCTGCTCGCTGCCGGTGTAGCATGACACACATCAAGAAGAAGAAAAAAAAACACAAGTGCAATTTTCGGACCACCGGCATTGTTGTCTTTAGACACTCGAGCCCACAGGGGACAGGAGAAAGTAGCAGGTAGAGAGAACGAGAGATGGGGGAGGATACGTCACTACGTATACGACCCATGGTAACGTACCCTTGGCGGCCTGCGCGCATCGCGACGCGACGGACGAGCTCAGCTTCTGCAGCATCATTTCTGGCGGTGGGCGTTGACTTTGACCGTGGGTTGTGTGGCTGGGCCCAACGTTTTGGTCGCTTCCTCTCCTCTCGTCCGCTCACGGCCGCCGCACGCCGTGCGGTTTTTTTGCGTCTGGTGGTCTTTTTTGAAAGGGGCCAGTAAAAAAAGCATGGGTTTTATTCGGTTTTCACCGGTAAACCTTTCTAAATGGATATTTCAATGAGATCGAATCACCCACATAATTTAATTTCGGAGGTAAACACACCACCAAAAACATCCGTTCAGTGGTTTTTGGGCCACAAAAAGTGGTTTTTCACAATAAATATTGAGAGGACGAGAAGGTATACACACAAGTATACTCAACTCGATGTATACCAGAGTGTTGGTCTTCTCGAACGTGGTTCGCCCAAACCACGATGATCACTTGCGATTTCGAACAGCAGCAGCTCCATCCAAATAAGAACGAGAATGTCGTTTTTCCAGCGCTTCGTGTCCATGGTGATCAACGACGTGGCGGTCAAGTCGCTCGCCAACAGCCGCACGTTCCAGCGCTTCGCGTTGAAGACCCACTACCACGTGGAAGACGCCAAGAACTTGGGCTCCACGGCCGCCGATGCGTTTTCCAACCACATTAGCAAGAACGTGCCAAAAGTCAAAGAATTCACATCGGAATTTGCGTCGGCGCTGAAAGAAGAGCTCGCGAAAGATGCCAAAAAGGTCAAATGAGGAATGTAAAACAGATCCAGCGAATAGAAAAAGGAAAAGAAACAAGAATGCATACTATTTGAAGAAGGTATTATATTTTGTGGTAATACTACGGCAATCCCATTTGTGTCGTGGTGGCTGCTGTTTGATTATGCGCTTGTTGCACTAATACTTGCGCGCAAGGCCTCAAAAGCCAACTTGCGCCATAGCAATTGGACAAATACTTCGGCTTCGTCCTCCAGCACTTCTTTTAATTCAGTGAGAATTTCGCGTGGGGTTGCATGCGCCGTGATTTTGTTGAGAATGAAGCTGATCATTGTCGCATCTTCTTCGCCAAGGTATTCGTGGACTTTCTTGATGACCCACGGATGCATTTTCTCCTTGACGAGCTTATGCTATGGATCATAATACAATATCAGGGACCGTGTGTGGCAGAGCAAATAGCACTATTGTACTGTACCTGGTCGACGGCTTCCCAGTCGATGGGATACGCAAACAACTCGTTCTTTTCCGTCGGGATCTTGCTGATTAATGCTTTCACATCCTAATCGCACCACACACACAGCCAGCACATCCAAATGAATCGTCTTCAGTCGAGTCAAAGCATAATTAATACACATCGCCCTTCACGCACAATGGTTCGGCTGTTGATTTTGGCGACGGTCGCGGCCACACGGTCTCGCACGGCGGCCGCTGCGAGCCGTTCTTCTTCTGCGAAATCAATGCGGATAAACTCTCGCACGGGTTTCTCCACGGGTTCATCTTCGATCGTGAACAGAGATGCCGTGGGGCTGGATAGACATACAAATACAAAATACAATACGATTCCGTCAGTCCAATGAGCCATTTACAGGGTGGACAAACGGAAACTACCGGACGTACGCAGCAACGGGTTTGTCCTTCTTGGTTCCACCAAGTGGCATCTTGAGCTCCATCACGACTTTCATCACCGCCGCAGGCTTGGCAGCGACGACAGCCTCTTCCACAGGATCTTTTAAAGCCTCGCGATCAGACGCTGTGGACGTCTTCCGGCGCTTGGAACGACGATCGTCGTCGTTGTCGCGATGTTTCTCATCTTCCTCAGCCGTCGAGCTGTGACGGCGTCGCCGATGGGTGCGGTCCCGCTCACGATCACGATAACGCTCGCCATCACGATCTCGATGTCTGCGGCGGTCGCGATCGCGCTTGCGATCACGATCCCGGTCGTGGCTTCGACTGCGGCTGCGGCTTCTCGACGGGCTACGGCTGCGATCCCGTCGACGGCGTCGGCTTGACCGCTCATGAGACCGCTCACGGGACCGAGAGTGAGAACGAGGCTTGGTGCTGCGCTTGCGCCTCTCACGGTCCCGATCCCGGTCCCGATCTTTTCGATCTCGATCTCGACTACTTTCTCGGTCACGGTCACGTTCACGGGTCTTCTCCTTTTCTTTCTTCGTCTCGTCTCCATCACTTTTTGTCACAAGACTGGCTTGCTCACCATGCAGGTCTTCACTCGTGACAGGGACTTTCTTCTCATCCTCCTCCGCCACCACTTGAGGCGCGCCCATTGCTTCGTCCTCCTTCTCGTGGTTCGGTTCAATTTTCTTCTCCTCCGCCACTCGCTCTACTTCTTCCTCATGTGCGCGACGACGGCTTTCTTCCTCTCGGCGCAAACGCTCCCGAAGTGCATCACGTCGCTTTTGTTCCATTTCTTGTTCACGCTGTTCTTGCGCAAGACGAAATTTTTCAATTTCACTCAAAATCATTTTTTGCTGAATATTTTTCTGCAATAACAACCCACAACATATCCGTTAGAAAAATATTTACCCATCAAAAAAGCATACCAAAACAACCATCGTACCCCCGCTGGTGCGACTGCTTTCGTTGCTTGATCACCGCCTTCCGTTCCTTCCGCTGCCTCCACAGGCGCACTTTCAGCTCCACTCTCCTTCAGTCCAGCGACAGCTTGTTTCTTCAATAAATCGCCCCATGAATCCGGATGGTTTTGGCTGCCGCCCATGAGCCCACTGCGTTCGTCCTCTAACCGCTTCAGCACATTTCGTACTTGGTCATCTTGTTCTTGTTGCTCTTGTTTCATTTCTTGCGCCATGGAAGACGTGAATTGATCCAAATTGGCTTGCGTTTTGGTATCCACTTTGACCAAGATTTGCTTGGAATCCACGGAAAACCCATTCAATAGCCGTAGCGCACGAAGCACATCGGTGGCGCCAGCAAACGTGCAATAACCAAAGGCTTTCGGTTTGTTGGTCACTGGATCGGTTGTTCGTTTCCACGAGACCACGTGACCGCATTTCTGTCAAATACGATGGTCAGAGCAGTATATCAGATCCGAGGGAATATGCAGAGAGCCGGGCATCGTTGTATGTATGTACCTCGAGTATGTTGCGCACGTAGCTGTCGTTCAAATCGGTCGGGAGCTTGCCGACGAATACGTTCAACGGACCCGTCGCAGACAGCGTGGTCTCGGCGCTTCCTGGACCAACCATCATTTGATGTGACGACATTGGGCGAGGCACCATCATCATGCCTGGCATCATGGCACCAGGTGGACCACGTACAGGAAGAGAAGGAGGAGGAAACATCATGGGCGGGCCGCGTGGCGG
The DNA here is from genome assembly GCA_023336165.1 of Pythium monospermum. Classification (NCBI taxonomy): domain Eukaryota; phylum Oomycota; class Peronosporomycetes; order Pythiales; family Pythiaceae; genus Pythium; species Pythium monospermum. The sequence goes on from JAADWJ010000191.1 coordinate 27,544, forward strand.
CATCATCATTGGCGCGTTCATCGGAGGACGCATGGCACCGACGCCTGGGATGCCTACAGGTGGTGCCATGAAGCCCCTCGGAGGTGGTATGCCACCGGGCATAGCGACCCCATCCGGCCGTGGTGGACGGAAAGGCAACATATTGCCGCGCGCCGGCAGAGCACTGGATCGATAGAGTTTTTGTTTCCGTTTGCCCCAATTTTTCGAGGGTTTCCGCAGGCTACTGAAATAACAGCAACCCTAGATACCGTTGGCATACCGGTACACGTATAGATCGGTATGTTCTATTTTTCGCAGAAACTCTAAGAATATCAGCCAATCAGTTTGCCCCTTGCGGAAATTGGGATGCGAGCAAAAGGGCACCAAAAGAGCATCATCTATTTGTTGCTGCGCGTCTTGTGTGTGTGCGAATCTGGAGCAAGAACGGAAGGGAAGAGCTGCGCACATCCATTCGCTAAGTTGCACAAGAGACAAACAACCATGCATCGCGCCAAGCCAAAGACCCCGCTGAACGTAGGTTTTGTTGTCCTGGGGAGAGCAAGGCTTCTTGTTTGATTGGATTTCCGTGACTGACGTCTTCTTGTTTGTTGGTGCCTTCTTGCAGATGATGGACAAGAAAATCCCAGTGAACCCAAAGTATGCAAATACCCAGAGCAAAATCAACTCGGGCACGACGGTGCATAAAGTGCGCCTGATTTGTGAGTATTACAAACTCTTGGGTTTCTTATGTGGATGTCCTTCCAAGAGCTCACCTGCTTTCAATCCCAAATATATGAGCAGCAAACAAAGAGTTCTTGAAGCGGATGGATGAAACTTTCCGTCGCGTCACGCCACGCAACTTGGAGGAGCTACTTGGCGAGTACGAAGACCACGGAAGCCACGGAGGTGGGAACGCCGGGCAGCCAGAGATGGTCGCCAAGATGGTCAAGAAAAGCGACGGCAAGTTTGTCATGGAACGGGTGCCATCGGAAGATAACAACCAAAGCACCAACGCTGGCCCACGCATCGTGAGCTACGATGCGGAAGAAGAAGAAGAGTACGACCCGCCGTACTTGATCCTGGACACGCGGTCCAAAGAAGAGTTTGCTGTCAACCGCATCCAGCGCTCTAAGAATTACCCATCAACGTACTTGAACCGAGATATGTTGCTGCCAGAGATGCACAAGTTTGTACGTTTTCCATGGGCTTCAGCAAGGAGGAGGGACCCTTCAGATGGCTGACCGCTCGTTTTATTGAATTTGGTTGGTACAGAAAAACCATGAGAGCAAGCTCATCATCATTTACGACCAAGATGAGAAGACCGTCCCACAGACTGCGCATACACTCGTGCAGCGTGGCTTTGACAATATCTACGTGCTCACGGGTGGGCTTGTGGACTTTGCGGACGAATTTCCAGACCGTGTGGAAGGGTTACCGTTGCCAAAGAAACCAGTGGACCCAAATAAGAAAAATATCACCAAGGAAATGTACAAGAATGCATCGGCGCTATCGACGACTGGTGGGGGAGGCCCAAAGAGTGTCAAGAGCGTCGCGAGCTCGCGCAAGAAAGAAAACGCGTCCGACGTGAGCTCGGTGATGAGCTCGCTGTCGGTCGCGGACTCGGTGATCACTCGAGCGACAGCTCGTAAGGCCCGCGTCGTGACGACCTCAAACTACCGATAGATATACCAGAAGACAGCCACCTCAAGTAAAACAAATCCCAAGTGTATCACCGCTTTTTTTTTTTCTTTTGAACAAAGAGATGGCGAATAGTCCACATCACAAGGTCTTATTTCAAAGCCTCGGCGTACTTGTTCATGGCAAGCGCCATGTCAATGTCCTACACACATAGACACAATCAAACACAATCAGTCTCTATGTGTGTGCACGCGCCACCTCTGACTAGTCTCATGCCGTTACTCACATTCTTGGACAAGCCACTGCAGTCGTGGGTGCTCAGTGTGACTTCCACGCGGTTGTACACGTTGAACCACTCTGGGTGGTGACCCATTTGCTCGGCGAGCAGCGCCGTGCGGCTCATGAACGACCAGGCTTGGTTGAAATCGTGGAACTGGAACGTCCGCGTGATGGCATCGCGGTCCTTGACCAGCTGCCACGCGTTCGTGATTTGATGGAGCGCCTTTGTGCGCTGCTCGGCGCTGAGCTTGGTTGGCACCGCACTCATCCATCGCACTGGCTGCTGCTGCTGCTGAACGCGCACGCGCAGCGCTGCTGCTCTTCCATTCATGCGCAAGGCTCCGAACATTTTCGTGATGTGTTGCTTTGACTGTGGTGGAGCTCTTCGTTCGTCCGCAGTTTTTGTTGTTGTGTGGTTGACAAGCAGATGGCAACTTGAAGCTTCGTGAAATAAAAAACGAAAACCCGGATTTTTCATCTAAAATCAAGATAATTGAGCATTTAAATCTGGATAGAAATGGCAAAAAACAAAAACAAAAATCTTATTTGAAAACGCATTTACGTCGGGCTTTGACCCATTTAGACAGCCCGTGGCGCATGCTTGATGGGCTGACAAGCGCACCGCGACCATCGCGGTCCGCCGACTCTCCACGATCTGCAACGCCGATCTGATCGCCGTGACCACCTCATGTACTGCACGGTACCCGTGAGTTCAAATTAACCGGGAAAATGGTCACATATTATTTTTCGTGAATCTTTCTCAAAAAAACAGTTTTCGAGAACCAAGCACAAGATGGCTCGCTCGTGAACGTTCGTGTGGAGTCGGCATTCGTACTGCAATAATACTACCGGTAGTAGGATAGTGCTCTTGCGACGAAGATATTCCTTAAGGAAAGATCCATTCTGGCTCCCACTATTTTTTTCGATTGGTGCCATCAATCGAGGTGAATGAAAGTTTTGACCGGGACTCAGCTGACCCTCTCGCTTCTTCATGTGGCAATTTGCAGAGCGCTGGGGACAAGAATACACCCAAGTATTTCTAATGGCGTCACCGCATCCCAAGCAAAATGCCGCAAGCCGACCTCGCTTGACCGTCTTGTTTGTCGGGTATCGACGCCGGCCATTCACGACGTATGCCAAGCCATTTGTCAGTGCCCATACCATCGCACAGCGCGTAGGTATTAATCGTTACAGCGACCGCATCGATGGGAAAGCCAAGAGTCCGTATCACGTTCCCTCAATTTGGAGGGACGATACATGCTGCCATCTGCGTTTCTTCGCCGCCGTTCGAACCGGTTCACGCGAATTCCTCCAGCTCCATGACGAAGACACAGTCGCGTTGATGTGGTTCCAAGATGACGCGAGAGGAAAGGTATTGGCCAGCGAGTATCTGGCTCCGGAAAACGAAATCAAGCCTAATGATCCCGTGGCTGATCTGGCAACTCGAGTTGGCATGGAGGCGGCTCAATGGACCGCTGACGGATCCGCGATCCACTTGCTAGCAGTGCTGGTGGAAGGCAAGCCACCGAAGGTCGACTTGGGGGCGTTGCCTCCCCCCATCAAGATCAAATTGGATTTTGCTGACCTGCTTTTCCACCTGAAAGACTGCCCACCGCAAGCAACCTACAGTACAAGTTTCGATCTGTGGCATCACCATTTCTCCTGGGAGGACAATGCGCCATGTTTTGATTTGCTGGACGTGCTGGATCCAGCCGCGTCGTCACTAGACTGCTCATTCGCGTCTCTCCCAGACTTTAAACATATCGTCGTGACGCGTTGGCTTTGCCCTTGGCACAGACAAAGCCGTTTGCCGAAGCTTGAGCAGCCATCCACCAAGCGTACCAAGCCAGCGACGCTCCAACAACTGGTTGAAACGGCGTCGATCAAAGCTTTGCTCCACAGTGACCCGCCACAATTTGTGGACGCGGTCGATTGTGTGGTGGATGGCGCTCTGTACAATGCGGATACGCGAGTGATGGAGAGTGTGCGGTGCTTCATTGTGTTTGATCATGGTCTGTGCGATATGCCTGTTCTGTACGACTCAGACCACTTCGTCAACCAGGCGATGCTCGATGCGATGGATTTTTGCTCAACGATTGCAGATCCAAGTCGATCTCGACTCCTCCTCATTGTGACGCATCAAACCGAAGGGAAAGCAAAGCGTATCAACCGATCGTGCTTTCCGACGGCGTTTCCGACGATTTCGGTGGATATGGGTGATGTGTTCGCATCCGATTGTGGGATCTTGAAGCACCCGTTTGCAGTATATGGCTACATCAAGACGTACCCACCCACCACACGTGGAATATTTAATCATTAGGTATTTGACGGCCCCGTAAACCCTATTTTTTGTTTTAGATTGAACTCAAACATATACTGTATTCAGTCGGCTGGGCCATACAAAGCACACAAAAACGAGATCAAAAACCCATACCAGAACAAAATTACAGTCACTGGACACCGTCAACTTATTCGCGCTTGACAAACACCACGTCGTTGGTCTCGTCTTCGTGGGCCATTTCATCGTCTTCGCGTCCTTTTATCATGGGCTCGGTCGGATACGGACACGAACTGAATCGACGTCTACGAACACCGAACCCGCGCCGTGCCGTGATCGCCGTGCGAGACGCGGCGGATACCAAGTCCTGCAAAAGAGCTGGCTCTGTGGATTCAGTGGACAGTTCGTCCAAGTCCGTCAGATCGGTGACCGAGACGGCACTTTCCGTAGCCGTCTCAGGAGACCACCGGCTCCTCTCGGTTTCGGTGGTGCCAGGCGAAGACGGTCGTGTGTCGGTCTGTTCGGACGGGTTCGTCGCACGAGGCGACGACACAGGTGTTGGCATTGATGTTGGCATTGGTGTTGGTCGTGGCGTCGCACGCGAAGTGGCATCGACCAGCCCAGGCAAACGCGTGTCGCTCACAAACGCACGCGCCACGGGGATCACCACTTGGCTGCGCTCGTGCTCTCCCAACTCTTTCCATAGCTGTGCGAAAAAGGTATGCTCAAAGTCGTACATATGCACGACCACCTTGTGAAGTTGTGGGATGATAAAATCGCCACGGAAACGCAGGTTGCTGATGCTCAGCATCTTGGCCTTGGTCTGTTTGGAGATCATGCCAGTCAACGAATGAGTACAGTACATAGGAGAATCAAAATGAACCACAAGTCTGGCTAAAACGTACCAGCCATGAAGAGATATGGCTGTGGCGCCGTTGCTGCAAATCCGAGATACGAGCGCCGTCCGCTTTCTTCACACAGACGCGCATGATACAAATCTCATGCATTTGCTCCATGCGCGCCAACGCTGAGCTGCACCACGCGTACGATTGGCGGTCAACGCCCAGGATCTTGAGCGACAGTAGCCGATCATCTGTTGCAGCATGGCAAAGCGCTGTCCGTTAACGCCCACGTAGCATAGTAAAAGCCACAGCAGGTTATGAACCGTACCACGGGTGAGCCCAGCACGCTCAGCGGCGGAGAGGCGGTCGACTCGCGCGACCGTGAAGACGTGACGACCACTCACATCTTGGTAGTGGTGCTCGTGGAGCCCAAAGCTGGGCTCACCTTCCAGTTTGAGAAGAAGAAGCTATTAAACATGCTACAGGAAAAACGGTGGGTCAACATGAGTGGTGGTCGGGCCATCGTTGCTGCATGTGTGTGTGTGTGTGTGTGTGCATTATATCTACCGTTTTGGCGCCAAGCATGAACGCGTGGTTGCTCGCCGTTGCCATGTTGCTGGATAGTTCACAGGGGGCTGGCTGGCTGGTCTTTTTGAAATGGGGACGTTGAAGTGGCCTGTCACGTCACTTGACATCAAGTTTGATGCGAGGCATTTTGCCAAAATAGGGTGTTCATCAGCAAATCGCGACAAATAAGGGTTAAATTGGCCTGTGCAATTTGCAACCATGGAAATTGACTGTTGGGCCAACAGTCAATTTCGCTTCGAGGCTGGGACCCACGCTGAAGTCTTCAGCGTGTGTCCAAGCAGTGATCCCTCGTCTCGGATTTTGCACCATCTGGTTGGTGTTCTTGGGCCAGATTGCAGGTGTTCACAGTCAACAACACCTCATATCCATACAGGACTGCACTTGGTGTGAGATGCGGCTCATGTGGTATCCACTCTTATCAGGCAACGCATTCTCAAAACCCTTGTGTATTTTGCTGACTATGTTGCCAATTTGGAGTATTTCGCCACCGAACCGGACGACACAACACCAACATATCTCTCACAACAAAAAATTCAAATTTTGTTGGCGTTGGGGGACGACAACATGACATGTAAAGTTATGATTTCCGCTCGCCATTCCAACTTTTTCACCAACGTTGGTCTGCGGGCGCGGCAACGCCAAAAGAGAACTTGAGTGACCAAAGGGAAACCCCCTTTTTCCATTGAAGCAGCAAGTGCAACATGTCGACGACGACTGCTCCTACGACGGCGTCGACGAGCACGACGGTTCTCACATCGTGCCTATCGGATGTCCTTCTGCAAGATCTCGAGTATGCGATCTGTGTGATGAATTCCGGGATGTTCTCGATGGAAAAAAGCTTCATTACGTCAGATCTCAGCTGGTCACTTGCGAGAATCAATGCGTCCACGACTTCCCAAGCGTACGCATCGTCGCTCACCAGCGGCAGCCGTGCAGGTGACATGGAATTTGGCGTCTGCAAGTTGCTTTGCACCGCGCCGGGTATGACAGGCGCGTCCTCCTCGTGTTGCCAAGCAGCGTCGAATTTCTTGGACTGCAAGTCGACAAATACAGCCGTCGCTGGGTGTAAACAAGTGTTGGAGGACGCATTTGGACTCAAACACGAGTGCGGCCTCTCAAATGAATATGTTGGGCTCATCATTGGGTCGTGTCTTGTCGCGTTGTTTTGTTTGGTCATGGTCTTCATGGCGAAATGGCATGCACGGCAGCAAGGCAAGAAGACGCTGGAAGCCTTAGAAGCAAGGCTCGCGGCCGGTGTAATGGCGAGCACATGGACCGCTTTTTTGGCAGCGTGGAACCAAATCGTCAACTTGGTGTGGAAAAATATCGTGTTACGGCGCCGCAAACCATTTGCACTTCTCATGGAACAGTGTTTACCGTTGATTCTCGTGTTTGGGTTGGTTTTCTTGTCCAATTTGGATACCATTTTTCCCAGCGACTCGACGAGGCAGACGAATGGCACTACAGAGGCCGTTTTCCCAGGAAATTCCATTTTGGCATGTATGGAGACATATGTGACCATACCGTACGAGTACGATCCCGACGACGATCCCGATGGAGAAGGACCCATGATCGTGAGCAACATCGACGCACCGGCTATCACAGCATCCGAGCTTGGTGCACCAAGTGATACTATGACGACGTTCTACTCAAGTGGCCAGTCCGTGTTGGGCATGTTTTTACTGATCAGTTTTATCAAGTTTGTGTCGACCAATACCACGACCATGGTAATTGAAAAGGAAAACCGGATCCGGGAAGTCATGAAGATCATGGGGCTCTCCGATGCGACGCTTTTATTTTCGTGGGCCCTAACGTGTATGGTGATTTCGACTCCATTAGCGTTTGCGATCGCCGCCGAGCTCAAGTACGGCAAAGTGTTCCCAAGCACAGAGTATGCGACGTTGGTGTTTCTCTTTTGGTCGTTCAGCTTGGCGATCGTCGCGTTCAGCTATTTTATCTCACCGTTCTTCAACAAGTCACGAACTGCGTCCATTGCATCGGTGCTGTTTTGGCTCATCTTGTATTTCCCGTTCTTCTCGGTGCAAGCCAAGCCGAATTCCACAAAGTACTTGGCGGCGCTGTCCCCACCGACAGCGTTTGCATTGGCAGTCGATGAGTTGGTGAGACGTGCGCAACTCGGCACTGGCTTTGCGTACTCGATCGCCCTTCTCGAGAAGCCCATCACAGTTCCATCGGCGTTGAGTATGAGTTGGATGCTCTTGCTAGATGCCTTCCTTCTGTTTGCGCTTGGCTGGTACTTGGAGCAAGTGCTTCCTCAGCAATACGGAGTTCGCAAGCCGTGGTATTTTCTCTTCCAGCGTGAGTATTGGACTTCTCAGAAGAACAACATCGACGCCGATGACAACCTTATTCAAATGTTGCCATCGCCAAGTGCCAATGCGTCACCGAAAAGTGAGTACTTGCCTGCAGTGGAAGACACGCAGACGGGTCTTCAAGGTTTTCGCTTGAGCAATGGTGATCATGACGTCGTGCTTTTAAAAGAGCAGTCGACGCTCCATGACTCGGTTGAGCCCGTGACAGCGGCATTGGCATCCCAAGAGCGGCGAGGCACTTGCCTCCAGATCAAGAATTTGCGCAAGGTGTTCAAAGTTGAAGATGGAGAGAAAGTAGCGGTTCAT
>JAADWJ010000192.1:0-35769 GCA_023336165.1 Pythium monospermum
ATACAGAGATGGTATGTAGTGGCTAACACGGTGGAGTATCCGTGGGCAGGTGACAACCATCGCGTGGAATACGGACAAGGAATTGCTCTGCCACGCGCACAGTAAAGGCGTCAAAGTCGTAATCAAGCACAACTTTGATGACACAGACAAGCTATGCGATGCCGCGGCACGGCGCCAGTGGATTCAGGTGGGTGGGGCTGTAGTATGTGCTGTCTGTGGCCATGCAACTGAGTACGACTCCCTGTATTACAATAGGAAACGTACGAAAGCATCGTGCGCAACCACGCGGATGGCGTCAACATAGACACCGAAAAGCCCATGTTCGGAGCACAAGCAACCTGCCAGACCCGGTTGGTGCAAGAGCTACGAGCGGAGCTACGACGCCACCCGCTGACAGAGAAAGCACAGGTGCGATGCGAAAACGAGGGGTGATGACCCACGAATATGCAAGTACATGCCACTGAGTGACCCATACAATGCCTGCAGATCACATTTGACGTGCCGTGGGCTCCGCGAGGCATCGATGGGCGGTATTACCAGTGGAAAGAGCTCGCCGAGGCGGTCGATTTTCTGTTTGTCATGTCGGTACGTACTGGTACTATACACCAGCGCCTTATTTCCATGATTGGTTTTTGACAGTGTTTGCTGGGTTGTCTCTGCTTTGCACACAGTACGACATGCGTAGCCAAATCTATTACCAGTGTCTTGCCAGTGCGAACTCTCCCTCGGCGCTGGTGGCGCAAGGGCTCTACGAATTCATGCGGAGCTACTCGATCGATCCAAATAAGCTGGTGCTTGGCGTGCCGTGGTATGGGTACCGCTACGGGTGCAAGTCCAACCTCCACGAATCAGACACAGGCGACTCAATCTGCATGATCGACGCCTCGCCGTTCTTTGGCGCGCCCTGCAGTGACGCGGCAGGCTCGCAGATTGATTACGGTGACATCCGCTCGCTGCTGCGACAACATGGCGACGGCATTCGCCACTGGGACGCGATGACTCAGTCGCCTTACTTGGTGTATGAAGCGGATAACCAATGGCAGCAGCTCTGGTATGATGACGAAGAGAGCCTCACGATCAAGTACAAGCTCGCCAAGACTCTTGGGCTCCGGGGTGTGGGCATGTGGAACGCCGATACGCTCGGTTACGACCACGATGCGGACGGCGCGCGTCGCATGTGGCACGCGCTTGAAGCGATCTATTGACTGTTACACCGGTGATGGATACTGTTTTATTGACGAGTCTGGTTTTTTGGAAAGAATGTGTTTTATTCATTCTGCTCCTGCTGTCAGCCAAGTCAAATGGTTTAAAACACATGTGGAGACGGCTTCAAAAAATACACGTATTTTTCCAATTTTTGGCATTTCCATCCGATCTTGAAGGGTTGTGGTGTTGGCAATGCGCCAACCTGCAACGTGCCTCGTTGCGCTCGAAAGGGCAGAAGAAAGATATGCGGCCAGCCGTTTTTCTATAGAAATGGATATGGCAACAACAGCAACAACGTGGGTGAGTTGTGCCTGGGTCGAGTCCGACAGCGTTCTGGCATTTTGGATTCGTGAGCCGCACGAGTACGCCCCCCTCTTCTCGTACCAAAACAACAACACTCCTCCCACTCAGCTTCGAGCTACAGAAGCGAACAGGGAGACAGACAGACAGACAGGCTGGTATCATCACGTACCACACCAGCAGCAACAGCAACAACAGATCCACTACCGGTTCAAACGGCCCACCACGTCAAAGATACCGCCACCCAGCCTGCCATGTTTTCCAACCGAGGACCTTCGCCACGCCATGCAATGATCCGAGATGCCGAGTATGCATCCAGCAGCAAGCCAACACCGTCGTACTCATCACCGATGACCATGACCACTCCCTTGCCGTCGATCGTGTTACCGGACGTCATCGCGACGCCAACAGGCACCGCCCTTCCATCGAAAATGGACTTCCAGTCGCCCATGCAGCCGCACGCTCGCCTCGCATCTACTGCGCTGTTGGCGACAGCCGAGGGTAAAAAGGCACTCGGTCTCATGCTACTGGAAGGAGCTACGACGCCGTCGCTGTCGTTGCCCATGTCATGCAACTTTGATGCGCTGAGCCACCATTTCCACTTGCCACTCAAAGTTGCGGCCGAAAAATTCGGTGTCCGTGCCACCGCTTTCAAGAAAAGGTGCCGCGCGATCGGCATTCGCCACTGGCCGTACCGCAAGGTGCGCAGCCTGAAGCGGTCGTTGCAAGAGCTCAGTCGGTGTCGAGACCAAGGGCTTCTCAATGATAAGCAGCACCATCAATTGCATGTGTTCCAGTCGCAGCTCGACAAGCTGCTCTCGGCCGAAACGTACGGCATCGATCCCAACGGCCGCTTCGGTTCCTTTGATGACACCGACGACAATGACTGTGACTCAAACGGCTCGAACGGGGACGATGATGACATGTCGTGTACGTCCAACCAAAGCCCACGTGTCGAGAACGTGGCCTATGCCGACTTCAAAATCGCCACGCTACGCACGAAGCGTGCCAAGAAAAACCCTGTTGAGACCGCCAAGCCTCCACGGACGACCATCAAGCGCGGGGACTTCTTCCTCCCATCTGGAATCGTCACGAGCGGAACGTACAACGACAGTGTTCCTTCTTACTACAGCACGCCATCCAATGAGGAGCCGTCGACGCTGCGTGGTAGAGCGAGTGGATCCCACGGCCCAGGACATGGTGGCGACCTCATCCCAAGCGTGTCTCTTCGCTTCGCACCTCATACGAGCCACGCCAGCCAAGGCGGTCTTGCTGGCTTTGAATCGTACGATCCGTTCTTTCAAGACTTTAAAAGTGAATTCACACTGACGATGGAAGACTTTGGCGGCGAAGACGGCGGTGCCCCTACCTACGGGATTGACTCGTCCGTGGGCGATGACTTTTTCCCTTTCATTCGCTCTCCAACGATGGCGACACTTCGAGCATCGTCGACCGCGTCAAACGCAGCGAGCCGTAGCTCCTCACGAACGAATGGTTCTGCTCCGTCAGCATCGGCGTCGAACGAGACTCAATCGCGAAGCCCAGATGATTCGTCCAGCGAGGCAGTGGACGATGATGTGTTTCTTCAAATCTCGCCAGACTACGGATGCCTCGTGTGACGGGATCTAGGACGGCGTCAGACGTTGACAGCCATGCACTCCCTGAGTGCTAACTTATAACAATCCATAGCTTTGTATACTACGACAACCTGAATGAGTGAGTTCGAAAAAAAAAAAACATAAACAAATACAAGGGAGACTCATGTGTTTTTCATTTTCTATCGATTGCCATATCGTAACCGAGCGTCAAGCAACACAAACGTGAACTCGGCCACTTTCTGGGACATTGTCAGCGCATACATTGGGTTGTCGCTCTCAATGCTAAACAAGTTGGGAGAAATCACGATTGCTGCCAATCCATTTCAATAGCCACAGGAAGTTTCAATTAGTGTATGTATCAACAAGATCAAAAACAATGCCAGGGGCAGAAGCATACCCATGTTTCGTGCGGTCATCTTGTTGTGCTTTTCTTGCTGGGCGACCTCCGCCATGAGATCTAGTAGCCATTTCAATAGGGTTGCATTCAATGGCGGGAATGCATCGATGGATCGAATGATCGTTTCCGGGTCCTGTGGAGCAGCACCAAACAATAGGTCACCACTTGCACTCCAATAGCGAACGTCCAAAGGAACAACGACAACAGCAAATCAATACCTTGAGTAGGCATGTCCGGTAGATATGCTTCTCAGGAATGGCGTTGAAGAGACTCTGTGGGAGCTCACGGAACCATACCTGACAGATGACCACAAGTTAGACACCTGCCGGAATTATGAAAGTAGGGAGCCTACTAGCTATCGGACGTACTTTAATGAGATTTGCAATGATGTGGACGTCCGTGCAGCCAGTGAAGGAGCCATCGTTCAGCGTTTGCTTGACAGCAGCACACTTGTCCTTATCGGGTGCCACCCGAAAGATACCTTCAACAATGAGCCCTCCGTTTGCAATGAGAGATTCCTTAAGCATCTGCAGAACCGATGGGATCTTGGTGGCATATCCTGCCACGTCACGTTTGGGAACGGCTTCAAGTGGGAGTCCAAACTGGTGATTCAGCCGACGCCAAGCCCACGGCAAACCTTCGTATCGCGCGAATTCATTGTTGTAAGTCACATGAATTTCCTGGCGGGTCTTGTACGGCATGCTGATGCAATCTTTCGGGACCGTGATAGGTGGTAGCGCTCCCTCCGCACGATTGGTTGCCGACATCTCACTTCCATCTTGACGGAGAGTCGAGCGAGATCCGGTACTCGCTCGAAGCTCGGCGGCTCCGTTGAAAGCGGCCTCATCATCCACTGCACTCGCTTCTGTGTCTTTGGCATCGTCCGCTGTGCCGCTGATCGCTTGGCTTCCGTTTGTCTCCGTCGCAGCCAACGCAGCAACTTGTACTTCCGGGAACTGTGCCAGTAAATGGTGATTCGAGCTGCGTTTCCCAGTGCACTCTTTGATGATGCCAGCCTCCTCTGCGAGCGGATCATCCGCAGCAAGTTCGCTCGAACTGGTGGAACGTGGAGTTGCACTCGCGGATGCTGTGATAGCGTCTGCGACGGGCTCCTTTGGATACATAGAAGTCATACCACGGCGCGTACGCGGCCACTCAGGTTGCACTTGTAGCGACGCCACCGCTGCGTGGGCCGACTGTTAAACGCCACAACTGTTAGTCAGTTTTGTTCATGGAATAGAATACAGCGCACGCACGACTCACGACTAACGCACCTCAATCATCGTTGACCGTCGGCTACTGTCCAGCTTGAAGAAGCCAATATCATACAACAGCGATAGGAACTGCTCGCAAGGTATCCACAGCACCGGTATCAGCTAACAAATGGTTCCAGGGATGGTTTGGTCACTATCTCACCTCTCGAGTGGTCGTTCGTGTTTGAAACATTTTCTTCACGAGGCGCCGAATCTCTACAGACAGTAGCGTGGTCAAGTGACCATACAGTAGCCATTATCGCTGGAGAAAAATGCCAAGATTCGCTTACCATCGACGTTGTTAAGGATCCCACCGACGACTTGCGCGCATTCGTCGGCCTGGTCGAACGAGTGGAAACGAAACCCGTAGCAATGGCCATCCGCAGTCGTAAACTGCCACAGAAGCTCGTCGATTGGCGCCCACATACACTTGGCGCACACGACATCGTTCACGATGACCTTGCCTGTCTCGAGCACCCACGCCACGAGGCGGAAGTTGCGCATCAACTGGTGTCGCGGCGAGCCATCACGCGAGCCAGAGATATCGCGCTCCATCTCCAAGAAGAGATGCAGTTGTGTCCATGCGCCGTCCGCGACGGGGCGCCACAGCACGCCACCTCCTTCGAGACCATCGCTGCTTCGATCTCCATCTGTGTCGTCAGAGTTGGTCACATCGTCATGGCGGGAAAACACGACGGCGATTGTCGTGTACACCACAATCTCGCTGTCGAGAAGGGGCCATACACACACACACACACACAAACACCAATGTATCATTTGCGCGTCAGTCGCTGTATGTACCAGTACGCATAGACAGACAAGGGCATCCGGGGCGACCAAGGTGACGTTACCTCATTTTCGTGTTGTGGTGTCCGCTTTCCTTTGCAGGCCAGTTTTTCCGCCCTCGCTTTCTCAGAGTGATGGTCTCACTTGAAGCGGCGCAAACCGAAATATTTCCAAATCCGATACATCAATTTGTATAGCAAACAGCTCCAGGTTGCCGACTGAATCTTCATGTTGTCTTCTCTATGCTATGTGCTGACTCATCACGACCGATACAGGTACTTCATGGCGGGGGTCCTCCCACTATCCTTCGGATCAGCCTTTTGTGGTGGTCACGTGGGGCTCTGATGTCGCCACCACAGTATCTTTTCCGCGAGTCTCGATTTCGCTCAGCATCAACTGATACTTGGCGACGACGCGCTGCAACATGCGGTTGGTCGCCATTGTGGGCAGCACTTGGCCCTGGAGGAGGTTCCGCTTGGATAATCCCTGTACATAAGCACATACATGAGTCAAGTATCAGCTTGCTATACAAACATCAACAGATTAATGGATATCCATCTATCCGTACCAAAACGTCACTGGGCCACTCGCGTGTGGATGTGGAGGAAGTGGATGGCTCTGGGGCTGACGGGTACTGGAACGGACCGAGCAGCTCCGCGCAGAGCTCTTCCAAACGTGCGACGTCTTCGTCCGCTGCGAGGAAACGCACGTACGCCTTGAGCCTGGCAGACATTAAAAATCGTATGATAAAAACGAGTCAGGCAACCAAGCGGAAAAAAATACACTCGTTTCCATAGAATCAGCCGGCAAAGTACCAATACTGATACTCGCGTGGGCTTTGCAGCACCACGGCCGTCGCGACTTGGTGCTCCAAATGCGCGCGTGTGACGCTGCGTTGCATGATGGGATCGGGCGTTTCCTTGAGCATCGCCGACGCGATCCCACGCTGTGCGCGACTGAAACCGGACGCATTCTGGAGACGGCGAAGTGGTCCCATCTATGCACAACAAGACCCAAATCGAAAAAAGTTAAAACTTGATGGGGATGATTTCAACGGTTCCACGCGAATCGTACGGGGATCTCGTGTGCGACCACAGCGTCCGTGGGCAAGGACGTATGGAAATCCGAGTAGCCGAAACTGTCATCCGCGACGCGCATCCTAAATAGTCATAGTAGTGTAGCCAATACAACCGACCAGTAAGTTAGAGACCAATCCAATTTCGTAGTCCACGTTGCATAGCATACGGTACCAAGAACGCATGCCGTCGTCAAAAGTGTACGAGTGCAAACAAGCCGGGGAGCCTTTGAGGCATGGATTCGTGACAGCGACCGTGATCATCGGGTGGCCGCTTGTGGTTACGTTGCTGCGCAGTAACGTCACGCGTTGGCTGGTGCCGTAGGAGGACTGAGAGGGGAAGGAAGACAAAACACCAACGGGTGAGTGGGTGACGGATGATTCAGCACACAAAATGGATATCTTCTCTTACCGATACAAGCGCTTCGATCGAATCGTTCAGATGCAGTCGGCGCGACGTAATATCCCAGATTTTGACAGCTCCGTTGGCGAGGATCACCATCAAGAACGGCGATTTGAGTGGGCTGCACTCCATCACGGCCAGTGGGCAACCAAGAGCTACGGTGGGCACGCAGGATCAAACCTCAGTGAATAGGAAAACAGAGTGAAAAGCCTTCGTTTGTTTTGGGCACGTACTGATACATGGGAAAAGACGACGCCCGCTTGCACTCAGGAGAAACAAATCGCCCGTGGAAGTCGCGACCGCGCACAGCGTAGCGTTGCCAACGACGGCCACCACGCGTCCTGGCAGACGATCGACCCATTTGACGTTGGTGGCTTCAGTGCAGCGCACCGTCGAGTAGACGGGGCCAGACTCTGTTCAAAATATACCGCCCAGAAATGAGCAACATCCCTTCTCCTTCCACTTTTTCATTGACAATAGTCTCTGCCACTCACCGACGGCATCGCTCTCCAGACTGCTGCTCGCTGCTTGAATGTTGTGGACCGTGACTTCCACAGTCACCGTTGGATGGCTTGAAGATGAAGCTGTTGCTGTTGGCGCTGTTCTTGCGACTGAGCTGATGTCGATTTCCACAGAAAAGAACAAACGGAACGGGAAGACAGGCAGCAACGGTTCGCTGCTTTCATCGGCGCCACTGCCAATGCTGCGAAACCAAAACAAACAACGATCAGACGACACGTACCAATCCTCATCCTCAATCCGCAAGACAATACTCAACCAGACCTTTGAGCTGTCAGCATCTTGTGCGGCCGCGGTGTGACTTCTTTGGCTTTGGCCATGACCGCTGCGCCCGCCGCCGTTGCTGCGCTTTGATGACTGGTTGCGCTTCGCTCGCCGTCGCGCTTCCTCTTCAGTGACAGTTCTCGCTGCTGCTGCTGCTGTTTTTTTGCGACCTCCGCCTTGGTTCGATGTTGCTCGACCGTTGTGCCACTCGTAGCCACAGCCACCACCGATGGTGGAGCTTTGGCTGGTGGAAGTGGAGCATCAATGCCACCACCACTCGGTTTGCCAGCCATGCGTTCGTCCAGCAGACTCGTATCGCCAAGGTGCGCCGGCTCGGTTGGTCCCAGAATGTTCTGGATCTTGTTCGCGATCGATGCTGCGTTCGGCCGAGCTGCCTCTGGTGGTGGTGGTGCTACTGCTGCTGCTGCTGCCATTGCATGTGGTCCGAGTTGTCCGTTCGCTGGAGTGTGATTCAGTAGAACGGGCGCGATCCGTTTCTTGCCGCCGTGCTTTGACACGGCTTGTAGAATATTCACACCCGTGGGTTTGGCAACAGCTTGTCCTCCTTCTCCTCCCCCTTGTTGTTGCTGCAATTGGGCAGCTTGAGCGACTTGCTTCTTCTTTTTCTTCGGGACCAATGTGTTGGCGGATGGCAGTTGTGCCTTAGTGGAGGACTTGTCTTCCAATTCTAATTGGATCGCATTCTCGACAAACGTCGACGCGAGTGTGATTCCGGCGCGTGATCCATACTAAGAGGAGTATCACAGTTAGCAGGCGTCACCACCACCAGCAGCAGCAACAGTCTATTTAATAAAACAACGATACCTTGGCTTGCAGCAGCTTGCTTTGTCGCACATCCGAGACGGGCGTGCCCATTTCGTCTCCATTCAGATGGAAACAGCAGATCGACCCGTCCAGTGAACTGGCCAACAGCATGGAGCTGTTTGAAGACGTGGACCACGACAGATCCGTCACCGAGGCCTCAAAGCACTCCTTCATGACCGCCAGTGGTCGAGCCATATGCGCGAGCCAGATACTGACCGTCGCGTCGTCGCCTCCAACGGCACAGCACGCATACTCTTTGTCGGACGACGACGCTGGGTCTTTTACTGTGGGGAGGCATCAATCAGCACAAGGCTGTGTATACGGGTGGTGGTTTGTGAGCAACGTACCGAACAGCTTTGGGTTAAACCGCGTGCACGTGACGACACCTTGGTGCCCGACAAAGTCCACGTCGTTCGACCACGTCGCTCTGTCCAGCAGCGCTGCGATATTCTTTTTGGACTTGAAGCCATGCGTGCCACACAAGACCGAGCCATCCGGTGACCACGAAAGCCGCCGGAAATGAGAAGTGGACGCACAGGTCTCAAATGGCTCGGAGATCACTTTTGCTTGCTGCCAGTTGTCGACGCGCCAGACGCGAACCGTTTTGTCTTCGCCGGCACTTGTGAGATACTTGCCCACGGGATCCCATGCGACGCCTTTGACCCATCCATTGTGGCCTGCAAGCGTATGAAGCGGTTGGTTCATCACGGCGCTCATGCTGCCTGTCGCGTCGTCCACGTCCCAGATACAGATCGTATTGTCGATGGAACAAGTTGCCAAGAGACGGTCGTCGGGCGACCACGCGACATCTTGGACATCTACAAGATATACGTAGCAAAAGTATTCGCTTCAGTGGACTGCCAGCAGCCGCACAGAGAATGCGCTAGGCGCTTGCTCTTCTTACCCATGGTGTGGCGCTTTAGCGTCGAGCACCGCACCCAGTTCTGTTTGTTGGGCTTGGCATTCGAGCCAAAGGGAACAGGAGGCGGCGCGCCAGCCTGCAGTTCGTACAGCAACACAAGCTGGTCGTCGGATCCGGACGCGATGTACCGCCCATGCGCTGCCCAGCGCACACAGTTCACGGCCTGCTGGTGGAACGCGAGCGTCGCCAGCAAGTCAAAAGACGCGACGCCGTCAGCGCTGCGGCCGTTGGGCTCCAGCGACCAGATCTTGACCGATCCATCTGCATATTAACGTACACAGTAGAGAGGAGCTTGTGTGAGCTACCGGTATCCATATCTTGTAGTGGCACGCGAGCGACTGTACTGTAGTGGTCTCATAAAACAAAACGCACCTCCTCCTGCCGTTGCAAAGAGCGGCTTGGTCGGATGCGAGTCAATACCGTAGATCGCTGAGGCTGCAACACACGAATACAAATCATATGCAACCGTACATTAGCTTCCAAGTGTCCCTTTCAGTCAATCGTGTCCCTTTACCGCACCATTGCCTGCGGCATTCTCGTGCCGCACTTCCTCCGGTTTCTCCACGAGCATTTTGACGATGACCCAGTTTGTTGCGCGCCGAATATTTATTAATAGAGGTCAACTCCATCGTGTTTCGACGGGATATGCTTACTGAGAGGTAATTTTGAATGCTGGGGATTATGGAACACAGTTCGCTGCGCCGTTGGCCGCAAAGGACCACAGCGGCATCATGCCAACGCAGAGCGCCGAGTCGAGCGATGCAACAACAGATCCCCAAACCAATCTACTGGACGGGTGAGAGCGGACCAGAACGACGGCAACGGAGCCACTGAGCGCGGAAACCAAGATATCTCACGAGGCGTTGCGAGTCGGCGTCATGGCTGGCGTGCGGTGTGTACAGTATCAATACGTCTCGGCCAAGCAACGCTGTCGCTCAATGAAGATCCGATGTGCCTTCTTTTACGCTGCAGGTGTGGGCAACTTGGCGCTGCGTGTGCGCCACTGTCCGTTTGGGAGCAGCTCCTTGACCAATGACAAGCCGAAATCCGACCATCATCGCGATTTGCCATGGCGCTGAACGCGCCACGAATGCTGCTACCAGGTGGACGGCTTTGTTTGCTTGTTGGTTGTGTGTGTGTGTGGTGCCATCCACGGTGTGCACTGTGTGGCTCACACCGGCAGTATTGTTTTCTGTTTTTGTGATTTTATTGTTGTTGCTTCCCGTAGCATTCAAGAGGTTTGCGCTCTTTTGTTTCTTGGCTTGAACAGGACGTTGGAAGAACAGCGTCAGTGCCAAATCGACTTGAAAAGGAGCTGATCATGTGTGCGTGTGTGAAACAATGAAACAAACGCCGCTGGGTTTCCCACAACTCGCACGGCCCAAAAAAAGAAGCCGCGCGATGGCTTGATTGCAAGTTGTGTCTCGTGAACCTGGCGAAGCACACACCATGACGTGCCCAAGGACCCAATTGGCGTTGAAAAAAAAGGAAAAAATGGCCAGGCGATCCACTTGTGTGTTGAGGGCCACAAGTAGCCAGCGCAACCGCAAATGTGAAAGCTGTGGCGATATCTACTGCCGCGTCAAGTTTGATGGCGAACGCTTGGTGCTGTGAGCGGTTCCATTGGGAAGGACACACGCGCGCTGAGACCACATGTGGAGGACGCGTTTCGAAAACCCACCGACGGAGACGGAGATACCTCGTGCGGTTGGTTGAACTGGAAAAAAAAAAAGTCAAGCGTACGCGCCCCTTCAAGAAAGCCCAAGCCAGGCCCAATTGGAACAAGCCGCCCAGAAAGCATGGCTTTTGCCTTGATGGAACCGGCGTTCCGAACCGCACGAAACCGAGGACGCGACTCCGCCATGGCTCCCAAGTGAGAGGAAGCTGTTTTGCTCCGTGGGGGAGTGTGGCAAGCTCCATCGTGGTGCAATTGACCAGCGAGAGAGGAGCGTGTGACTGCAAGATGGACACACCAAGGTAACTCCAGCTGCAACAGGAAAAAAAAAAAAAGGAAAAAAAAGAAGAAAAAATACCAGAGGCTCGCCCCCCCACAAGTGGTCGAGATGGCGACAGGAAGCCTCTGAAATTGGCGAGACCAAGCGGTTTTTTCACACGGACAACCTGGAAGGATCGTCAGCCAGCCAGGTCCAGCGTGTGCAGCACGGCGCGAGTTTTGTTTCGTTTTGCTTGGCGCACGGCGAGCAGCACACAGAAAAGTCACTTCGTTTTTTATTTTTTAAAGAACCGCAAGCTGGTTGAGTAGTCAAGATACGACCGTCGTATTCAGTATTAATACAAGTGCTTAGAAATGGGTGGATAATCTGTATTAATGAAGTGTTGGGGAAATGGATCTTCTTGCGGCGCTGCTCTTGCATGCGCAGAGGTAACATGCGCGGTAAGCGGATGGGCGTCGTCGCCGCCTCAAAAGGTGGCCGGTAGTGCTCATTTACCATCGCTTGTTGAAAGTCTTCGCCCAACAACATGTCAAACTGCCGCTGGCCTATATTCCTCAGCACAGCGCGCGTCGGCACGCCCACACGAAGCATCATCTTGTACTTGTCGACGTCGTCTTGACTCGATAGTAGTGTTGGCGCTACATGAAGGGCGACGGCGGCAGGGATCTTGACGCGGACAGGAGTCTCTGCCCGGATTTCTTTTTGCTGGTAGACTGCTGATGGCGCATACACAGGCGCAGGAACATGTCCAACTCGAGCGAATCGTTCGTTGGAGCTTCGGAGCTTGACTCTCCAAGCATTCTCCGAGGCGAGCAGCTCTTCCACAGTCATGGACTTGGTGGGTCGTTCTTCGACCCTTGGTAGCTTGGCCTTCCGAGCATTGGCCGAGGCGCGCAGCTCTTCAAAAGTCATGGGAGCGCTTGGTGGCTTTGTCGCTCGTGTAGGTAGCTTCGGTTTGGCAGGCGCGAATAACGGAATGGATGGGCTAGCCTTGCAGCAGTTTCCCCAGCGCACAGGTGCAAGCGGCGAGCTCCGGCAACTTCATTCGTCGCTCCATCTTGTTTTGCCTTTCTCAATTATTCAAACCGAGCCACACGATCTGTGATTGGCCAATAACAGGTTTGTAAGTTAGCGTGAGGATCTTAACATCCTTTAACATTCATACACGCCCACATAAACTATGACATACAAACAGGAAGGTTTTGGTGGGGGAGATGATCATCACTCTGAGCTGGTGGTAGTTTCCCTTCAAGTTGGATCAACCGTCCTCGCCACAGCAGGTTTGCATACGAAAGAAGTAAAGCAGTATTTACACTCCCATTGTACTACAAGTGGAACCGTGCGTCTCTCTCTCTCTCTCTCCCCCCCTCTGTGAGTACTTAGTACCCGACTTCCTTGACCAGCGACTCGTACGACTCGACACTCGCTGGTTGGTCCGATGTGGATGACGCCATGGCCGCTCCTCCTTCAGTGCGTCTACGAGTCAAGAGACAGAAAGAACCATCAGCTCTGTTGTACAAATATCCCCTCCAGTACCACCGTCATCCAGACGCAACAACGCACTGTTTCTTTTGGGGTGGCGCCATGTCCAACAACTCCATCAACTCGTTTCGAGCCACGCGAACATCGTTGAGCTGCATCAAATCAGTGGTATACACACATAGCCATAACGTAAGTCATCTCAGCACAAGCCCAGCACAACCTGGTGTTTTGTTTGTATGTTGCTACATACTGATCCGTCCCACGCTGTGCCGCTCAGAATGTCCACCACGTCGTCGTACTGAGCAAGCAAAGACACCCACACACATACAGTTAGTTCAGTACAGTCAGTCCTCATATACCAAGCCAGTCCCACACCGCACCTTGTCTTGGTCGACTACTTCTTCATGCAACAGCAAGCGCGTGTACAATCGCTCGGCCGTGAGCTTGCGGATCTTCGGGAATCGGTGGCCCAAGAACAGCAGCAGCGCCTTCAGTGCTTTGTCCTGTGCCTGTGGCTCACTGGGTAGCAAACCGAGCAACACCGTGATGCCAGCAGCTAGCTTGGGCACGGCACTTGCCTTGGCGATCTCATCTTTCAATGCCGCGTACAGGCGGTCGCCAAACTCGGTCACTTGGGCGTCTTCGTCACGTTTTTCAAACAAGAACGACAGCAAACCGTCTTCCAGCAGCATCGCAAGTGTCTTCATCAATGGGATCGTCACGCGGTCGTCTTGCGCGTGGCGCATGAGCAGCGTCACAAGGAAAAACGCAAAGCGGCTCAGCAGCCCAAAGTCTTTGGACGCGACATGCGCGCGCATCCAGTCAAACAGCGCCGCTTTTGACGCCTTGACCACACTTTCCGTGAGCCCACCGACGCTGAGCACTAGCCCCGTCGCCACGGCTTCTGTGTACTCTGGGATATCCATCAACCGCACGACCAGTGGGAACGTATCGTGGGCCATGGACCAATTAATGGACAACGTGGATGGGAAAATGTGTTTTTCCAGTTGGAACCGGTCCGGGATGCCATCGACACGCGGCTGCTGCGAATGGAGAAGACGGAAAAGCACTGTACCGGCGACCACGCGGATATTGTCCAGTTTCTCTGCGAGCTGCTGGACGAGTGCGTTGACTACCAAGCCGGTCATCGTTGGTGGCAGACGGCGACTGAATGGACTTCTTTGTGTCCCCACCACTGGTGATCGTGTTGGCGTCAATCGATCAGCCATAGCTGGCAGAAGGAATGACATGGCGTCCAGCCCATCGTTGTTGACATGGGCATCCAGTATGACTTGGCTCAAGCGAACGAGACCGATTCCTTGAGGTGCAAAGTAATAAAAGCCCTGCGTTGGCTTGGCAAAGGTGATATGGCAGAGCACATCGGCGTCTTCGTCGTCGTTCTTTTGCTCTGCTGCTGCTGCTGTGGCGCTGCTGTCGTTGCCGCTGGAAGAGGAGGAGGAGCTACCCGTCTGGCCGCTAAGCACGCGCCGCACAACGCCTCGTCCGTACTTGGTGGTGACGTTGCGGCCGACGTACTTGCGTTCCAGGCGCCGCAACTCGAATGGCTCATCCAGCAGCAGCTTTTCTAGTCCTTGCATCGCGGCCTTGCGCACCCACGAGCCCACATCGCCACGCTCATCCATTCCGTAGTCTTCTTGAATACATCGCACCAGTGTCAATACGATCCGTTCCTCTACCGTATAGTCTTCGCCATCTTCATCACTTTCGTCACTCAGCACCAGTTCATCCGATCGTGAGCCAATATCCACAAGCGCGTGGATCGCAGCAACGCGGCTCTCGGCGTCCTGTTCGTCACTCGTGTGGTCATTCAAAGCCGCCGCTTTCAGCAGCACGCGGACACACTTTGTCAGCGTGGGCTGCAGCAATTCTTTGGCTGCGACGCCCATCGCACGCGTGAGCCCACGACGCACCGCTACGTTCGGGTTCAACACCACTCCACCACCGCCGATACCATCGTTCTTGGCCGCTGCCTTGATAGTCACGCCGGCTTCCACGAACCGAGGGATGATCTCTTGCAAGTACTTGCGCACCGCAGGAGAGCCCTTTTCCATCATTTTGGGACAAAACTGAGCCGTAAACGCTGCAAATGCATCGACCGCAGCATCACGCACACTTTCCACTGGGTGGATCAAACATTCCTCCAAGATACTCAGGTATTTCTTGACGCCCACGAAATTCAAACTAAATCCAGCAAGAGAGATGGTCTGGATCAGCAGGCACACCGCACAACGGATGGTCTCGCCGCCGCGGCCACGGAAGAGGCGCTTTTTTTCAATTTCCAGAGGCAATTTTTTGATTTGCACTTGTAACTCGCCATCGATAAACGCAGGCGCCAAGACCAATGCACGCAGCACATGAGCGATCGCCAGTGTGGCGCCATGGCGAGCCACGACTTCGACCTCGGCCGATTGCGCCAATTGCAGCAGTCTAGGCAAAATGGCGCTCATGGCGTATGCGACGTCCCGCGCCGCAATGGCCCCCATGGCTTGCGCGGCCAAATGGCGGATCGCCGCGTCCCAATGGACGATCTTCTTGGCCATTAAGTGCTCCAACAGTGCGTACCGGTACTCTGGGTACTTGGCGATGAACACGCTCACGTCTAAGAACGCATGACGCAAGTTGGCGACGCTAAAATAGTCGGCCTTGGTGAGCACGTCGATACCGTGTGGGAAATTTGTGCGTCCTTGGCGGCCGACGTTTTCTTGGAACGCCGCCGAGGCAGCGCGACGGCAGTTGAGTTCTCGATCAAAAACACAGTTGATCAGCATCGCCGGCGCGAGCGTCTTCTCCAAGTGCGGCAACAGCAAAAGGGGCTCATACGCTCTCGCGAACGACCAGCACGAGTAACAAGCCGCATCTCGCACGTGGGCGCCAATGCTGTGCGCGCCGCGACGGATATCGTACTGGAGCGCGCGCGCGACACAGTCCACGGCCTCTGCCAGTCGATGTGGCAGCAAAACGCCACGGCGCGACAGCTCGGCGAGTGCCAGACTCGCTCCATGCCATGCACCTTCACCTTCGGTCGCGACAAAGAGCTCCAGTACGGACTGCACGACATCGTCCGCGTATTCAAACGGCAGACGCCCAGTGATCCGGCCGATTCCTTTGGCAGCGGACCATCGCACGACGGTGTCCTTGTCTCTTAACCCCGTGAGCAACACATCCACGATCTGCTCGAGCTCTTCCACAGCGTCAAACACCATGGCGCTGTCGTCAACTTGCTCCTCTTGCGCTCGCCCACCACTGGTAGCTGCTGATACCACGCCACTCCGTTGCATATTGATCTCCAGCGAGCGTACACCGCGCTGGTATCGCCACGCTTGGACTCGCGGCGGCAAGTACAGTAATCCGAGCCGCTGCACTAGCTTGACACTGAGTTTGCGGTGTAATGTGCTGCTGCTGTGTGGCGTCCGGTCTTCATCGGAAAGCGCCGTGATGAGCTGCATGACGCTCGCAAAGTAAATGCGGCTCGCATCGATGTGTTTATCACGCGGCGAGTGCTTCGCCAAGTACGCGAGACAGCGCATGACACCGGTGACTTTAAACTGCTGAACGCGCCAGTTGGTAGCTGTGGCGGGATCCTGCGAAGCTGTGGATGGAGTCGAAGCGGAGACCGCAGCAGCGCGAAGCTCTGCGTCTGCCCACGAAAGGAACCGCTCCAAGTGGTGCGCTTCCATATCTGGACGGCTGAGCAGTCTCGCAAGACAAACCGCAGCGGCTAGTTGGGTCGTGCCAGCGTCGGCCAAGTACCCTTTGCACAACGTGAGAATATTTCCGACCAATGATGAGCTGGATGACGAGTCGATGGTGTTGAGATCAAAGGGCACGAGGCAAAGCATGGACAGCCAGAGTAACAACACATAGCGGGTCTCCCAGAGACTGTAGTCAGTGCGATCTTGCGACTGCAGCATCAAAAGCGTCGGTTCAAAGTCGCTCACTTCATGAGGAAGTAACTTGACGATCGTCTTGTACCCGCGCACTTTACACAAGTGGTAAATCAATTGGAACAGGCGATGCAGCTTTGGGTTGCGATAGATTTGGAAAGGAAACGCGACCCCATCCGACTCGATCGATGCCGCGTGGCGCTCCTCTGCGACACTGCGAATGGTCCGCTGGATCTCGGCGAGCAAAGGCGCAAGCAGCGCGCGCAAGTACGGGTCCAGTAAATGGGATTGCTCCATGTAGCGATCGAGCTAGAGTTAATACATCCATCGTTAGCAGTAGTTACTTCCCTCCTAGCCAAACAGACAGTAGAGAGAGAGAGTAACAATACGTACGATTGTCGTGACGTTTTTATGTTTGCGGTCAAACTCGTCGTCAACGTCGCTGTCGGCGTGGGCGAAAGTCGCGCTTGCCAATTCGTGGAGTAGCGACATCACTTGCTCCCGCTCGATGAAGAATTTCCGTTGGCTGCAGGCCGCATCCTCCTCATCTGGATCCACGTCCTCCTCCTTCTCTTCCTTCTCATCTTCATGGGGTTCCTTTGGCGCTTTAGGCGCGCCCACAAGTGAAGCTTGCGCGACAGTCGAATCCATGGCGGCGGTCGTCATTGGATCGGCGGCGGCGTTTTCGTTCGCCCTTTGGGATTTTTGCTTCAATCCTCACTTTTGGTGCAACATTCCAATTGTATCCCAGGGGGTTACTGTACACCAAGCCCTCGAAACACTGACTACTGAATGTCACAATCATCTGTATTTTGCATTTCGGGGTAAATTTACACAACTCAGTGGCCACAGCTCACACGAGGATCCCATTGGTCTTGTCCATTTCGTCTTCTTCAGCGACCGCACCGACCTGCGCGGACGGGTGCCGCCAGCGCTTAAAGAAGCGTAAGATCCACTTGCGCAAAGTCGGCTCTTTTTTGCCCTCAGTGAACGACGAGTGGCAGGTCTGCAAATAGTCCAGCACCGACCGGACATCGGTGTCGACCCCTTTTTGGTGGCGCTCGCTGACCCAGTTCATGAGCTCGTCTTCAAAAGTGCACGTGCTTCGTCGTCCACCGCCAGCCAAGCGGAACCGCTTCTTATCCGAGGCAGCCAGCTTATCGCGGATGCTGTTCCAGTACACGAGCGTGTTCGGACACTTCAAGTCCAGTTCCTCAGAGACCTCGGTGATGGTCTTGCCTTCGTCCAGTCTCTTGAGTGCATTCAATTTGAATTCGTTGGAATGGAGCACGTACCCATTTGGCGACTTGCGCTTGGGGCGTCGCTTCTGTGGCTCCAGGTCCGCATCTTCTTCAGTGCTGTGGTTGTCGTCGCCTTCCTGGTCAACGTATGCTCCTTCCCGACCATCGGACGCAGTGGCTGCATCGTCAAGGTCGCTCAGTAAACCGGCGGTCATGCTGCTGCTTTCACTGGGCAAGTGGCGCTTCAGGAAGCGTGCGACCCACACCGACATTGACGCGCTCGTGCGGCCTTCCACAAAGTCAGGGTACTGCGCCTCGAGATGGTTCACGATATCTTGGCTCGTGATAGGAGTGAGCTTGTGAGAGAGAAGCCATTCGAGCAGCTCTGCATCATGCGCGAACGGAACTCGTCGTTTCGGCGCAAGCTGCTGCCGCAACCCAGTGGGAGGTGCCTTGGCAGCCTCAACAGCAGCAGCAGCTTCCACCGCTTCCGCTTCCGTTGCCTCTGCTGCTAACTTTTTTTCTTGGAATCGCCAAAATTGGAGTGTCGTCGTGCTCTTCAAGCCAAGCTCCACGACCAATGCTGGTATAGACTCGGGCGACGCCGCCAGCGTCTGCATCGCCACATCTTTCACTTCACTGGAAAATCGCGGCGATTCGCCAGTCGCGACACTTGCAAGGAAACCGTGGAGCCAGTCAAAGAGCCGCTCGTTGACGCCAATTTGTAGCAGTTCTGGGTATTTTGTGTCAAAATAGTACAGCACATCGTCTTCCGATGCAGCGATCCCTGTTTTTACATCATGACACATCGACAATTATTAGTACACTCCATAACCAAAGCGAACGTTTACATGGCTTTTTATAGTCAAATGCGGCTGCGTACCTCCATTCGCCGTGCGGCATTGCGCCATCCAGTGGAGCACTTCAGGTTGAAGCTTGGTCAGATCCCCCACTGAGCCGTCATTCGCGGACCCAGTGGCCAGAGAAAGAAAACGGTCGCTCGTGTGATGCGGCACATCCGAGACCGACAGCGTCATGGCAGATGCATCCGTCAGCTGGAGATCATGGAATACGCGAGGCGTCGTGGACACCAACGTGCCGGTTCCCGCCGATAAATCAGCGGTCGTGGTGGTGGTGTCGTCACTCACGATATCGTCGCTCTCGATGGTAGTCTTCGCTGATAATGGCGCCGATGCATCCGCGCTTCCATCAGTTTGATTCAAGCCTGCGACCAGTATCGTGGCTTGCTGCGCGGGACTCTCATGCGGATGTGCTGCGATCAGTGCGCGTAACGTTAGCTCTTCCTCCATGACGGCACTTCGAAATTTCCACAATATTCTGTCCTGTCCAGTACATTCGCAGAAAACGTTTAAAACAGTTTGGCAGGATTTGTTTTATTCAACAGACGGTGAATACCGGTATGATGGCGGTATACCGGCGGCATCCAGTTGCCCCATCAACTTTCCAATCATGGAGCTGGTCGACGACGACGACGATCGGCGTGAGATTGGCGATGAAGCTGTGTGGTCGCTCTCAAGCGCCAAGCCTGGGAATGGCGTGGACCAGCTGCGAGACAGTACGTGTGGTGTTATTATCCCATCTCATTGCAGGAAGAAATGGAAAACTAACGCCAAACGGTACACTCTTCAACCAGACAACATGGATACGTACTGGCAGTCGGATGGAGGTCAACCGCATTTGATCAATATCCAGTTTTTCAAGAAGATGACGATCAAAGAAGTGGCAATGTATTTGGACCACAAGCTTGATGAAAGTTACACTCCACGCAAGATATCAGTCCGCGCTGGCTCGACAGCGCACGACCTGAAAGAAATCCTCGTGCAAAACGTCGTCGAGCCGAATGGATGGATCTCGATCCCATTGGCAAGTCCAGACGACGCGGAGGTAAGGGATAAACTCATCGTGTCGGTTGATTGCTGTATGGTAATAAATTCCCATTGTGTGTTTTGCTGGTGTCTGATTAGAACCCGCTGCGCACATTCTTTTTGCAAATCGCGATTGTTGCGATGCATCAAAACGGCCGAGACACCCACATTCGACAAGTACGGATCTACACGCCTCGAGAGCAAAACGCACTCGATCGATCCATGCCGGAGGCATCCACAGAACAGTTCTGGGCGTATTCGTGCATTCGCTGACTGTTGATGGCGATGACGAGGCTTGTAATGTTCCATGCGTACGAGATCATTGACGACACACACAGCCGATGCCATATATAAATATATTATTACGTCTTATTAGCGATAGGACGTCTTCTGCGCGGCATTCTTGAACCTGCATCATCACGCGTATCATGGCCACGAGTTAGTCATCAACGTACTACATCATACATATATGTATTGAACTAGCTGCGCCACTTACACGCCATGGAAAATCTTGGTCATCTCAGTCACCTCCGCGTCCGCTCGCGCCATTTTCTCCACGTTTCGAGACAGAAGCGCCACCGACGCGTGCAGCTCCGTCATCTTTGTGGCCAACTCGGCATACGCGCGCGCTTTTTCGTCGTCCATGTTTCCTTTTGCTTTGATTTTTTTTGAATTGGACACACCTTACCAAACCTTCAAATGAATTGGGTCGTCAATTCAATGTACCGGTTCCCCTACCACAAATACCGGTAGAAAACCGGTAATGGTTGTCAGTTTGGTTGGTCAAGTTTGCCATTGCGGCCACCACGAAAGGGCAAAGCAAGTTCCGAGTGGGAAAAGCTAGATCATCAACCCATCGCCGGCGCGCCGCTACATTATCATCTGCGCAACGGCAAGAGGCAGTAATAAGCAACAACAGCAACATCATTAGCATAATCGAATTATGGCGGACGAAGACAACTTCCGCCTCTCCAAAGTCGCCGAGAACCAACTGCAGCGGTCGCTGCGCAACCAAGAAAGCGGCTTTGTCAAGCACACGGGCCGCGATGACCGCGCGACCGTGGAGCAAGTGCTGGACCCGCGGACGCGCATGATCCTGTACAAAATGCTGAACCAAGGCATCGTGACCGAGATCAATGGCTGCTTGAGCACGGGCAAAGAAGCCAACGTGTACCACGCGCGGCTCGCCGACGGCGGCGAAGGCGCGATCAAAGTGTACAAGACGTCGATTTTGGTGTTCAAAGACCGCGAAAAGTACGTCTCGGGCGAATTCCGGTTCCGTAACGGGTACAGCAAGAGCAACCCGCGCAAAATGGTCAAGCTGTGGGCCGAAAAGGAAATGCGCAATTTGCGCCGGCTCCACGATGCAGGCATTGACTGCCCGCAGCCCATCATGCTGCGTTCCCACGTGCTGCTTATGGAATTCATCGGCAAGGATACGTGGGCCGCGCCGCGGTTGAAAGACGCCAAGCTGAGTGAGATGCGGTACCGCGAGTGTTACTTGTCCTGCGTCAAGATGATGCGCATTATGTTTCAAAAATGCAAACTTGTCCATGGCGATTTGAGCGAGTACAATATTTTGTACTACCAAAGCAAATTGTTTTTCATTGACGTTTCCCAGTCGGTGGAACACGAACATCCAAGTGCCGCGGATTTTTTACGCAAGGATTGTAAGAATGTGAATGATTATTTTACCAAATACGGTGGGCTGACGACCATGACGACCCAAGAACTGTTTGAGTTTGTGACCAACCCACGCATCGGCGAGAACGAAGTGGACGATTACTTGGACGATATCCAGCAAAAAATCGCGGCCAGGCCGGTGAACCGCACCCACGCGGAACAAGTGGATGACGCGGTGTTCATGAGCACGTTTATCCCGCGGTCGCTTGGTGAAGTGCTCCATTCCGAGCGCGAGCAGTTGGACTACATGGAAGGCCGCATGGAGCAGGCGCTCGTGAACGCGATCAGCCGGCTGGAAGTCACCCCCACTACTAACGCTAGTTCCTCCGCGGCCACTACGAGCACGCGCGGGCCACGGCTGATGGATATCCTCAAGCCAGAAGAGCTGCTGGAAATCGCCGACGAATCCAGTGACGATGAAGACGAGGATGAGGATGAAGATGACACGGACAGTGAGTACGACGAGGCAGCGGATGACCGTGACGCGAGTGTCAAAGACGAAAGCGAAGTGGACGAAGAAGCCGACAGCGAAGAAGATGACCACGACAGCGACGACGACGACTCGGGTGCAGACGACGACGCCGACGCTGCGGCTGCGCGAGCCAAGCTCACCGAGGAGCAGCGCATCGCGTTCCGAGAAGAAAAGCGACTGGAACGGGAACGCCTTCGGGAAGAAGAAAAAGCAGGCAAAAAGCAACGCAAGCAGGAAGTCAAAGAAAACAAAAAAGTGCGACGAGAGACCAAGATCCCAAAGCATATCAAGAAACGCCACAAGACTTTGTCCCACCAGAAGAAGAAGTAATACTGAAGTACTGAAGTAATACTTTAGAGAAAAATATTGCACCTACTGCAGAACAGTCGGTATTCTTATGGTATTCTAATACTGTTTGTTTTTTTTTTATTTTTTTTTTACTCGCGCACTTCACTGCTCTTGTCTTGTGTGGTGGCGTTGGGTTGCTGCTGCTGTTGCTCAAGTAAATCAGTGCGGGTCGCGCGGCCGCCACGAAGCATTTGCGCCGCCCATCGGCCGATACGGCGACGACGCTGCAAAAGGAAACGGACAAGAGAAAGATGGGTTGGCAAGTTATTGCACTCCGTAGTACATGTACCAAAGGCGTACAAAATCCCAAACAGCAGACAAACGTACGTGGATGTACAGCGTCGCGGTGCCCCAGCTCATGCGGAAATTGTAGCTCTTGACCACCTCAAAGAGCGCGGATTGAAGCACGTGGGAGGTGGACAGAAAGTACGCGCCTTGCTTGAGCTTTTCCGCTGCGAGCGAGATTTGACTCCATTCTTTGTCGTTGAAGCAAGTGCCGTGGCAAAACACGACATCGCCGTCCGCCCAGGGCTTGACCAAGAAATCGCCACAGAGAAACTCAATATCGGGCAGTGGCGACGACTTGCTTTTGCTGTTGATCTTGAGCAAACTCGCCAGCCGTTTCTCTGCACAAGTGACAAGCGGCTGGAGAGCCTCAATGCCGATCGCTTGGTCGAACGGGTGCACAAGACTCGCAGCGACCACCGCGCGGCCAGTGCCAGAGCCCTACGATCGCAAAAGTCAGTTTGTGCTTGAGTGCCACGACAGCATCTTGATGATGAAAACGCACCAGATCATAGAAAATAGCATGCTCGGGGAGGTTGGGTGCCACGTATCGGATCGCTTCTGCGAATGGGAAGAACAAGATCTCGCCGTAGATCTGAAGAAGAGCCAAGGCGTCAGTCGACGTCGGACCGTAAGCGTTCAGTCACCTCCACATTCAAGACTCACAAAAGACGACTTGATGTTGTTGGAGCTCTCGCGCGCTTCTTTGGAAAGTTCCTTGCCGTACTGAGTGTCACATAAGAATCATACCGTACGTTCAGGTGCAAGCCCAACGCAAAATCAAAATCAACCCAGTACTGCACCTCTGGTCCATAGCCGCGGTACGCTTCTTCAATCACCATATACGGCTGTACAAAGAGCATTCCTAGAACGAAATCCGCAACATGAAGCTCTTGGATCTCGTCGCGTGCGGCCTGTGAGGATGGTCAGTTTCCCTGTCAGCCTCCATCCATCCTACGCCTTTGCTTATGTTCTCTTGCTGCAGGTCATGATCTACGCACCGCTGGGACCAACCGCTTCATGTGCTGCAGTGCGTCGCTCTCGCGAAGCTTTGCGACGCCCTCTGGGGTCGACAGCAGCACTCGCACTTGCTCACGGATGTGCAAGGCGCGCTCTTCCGCCTATGAACAATGCAGTTTGCATACAAGCAACCCATCAGTTCCACTGGCTCACTGGCCCACTGGCCACAGTCCACACGCTCTCGTCCAAGTGTGTGGATATTGTACATATTATATACCTGCTGCCACGAAGGATCTTGAGGCTCATAGTCATTGAGCCGCGGAGCAATGCGCGCCAATTCTGCAACGATCGCTGTCAACTCGGTCATTTTCGATTGTTCGATTCTTCGATTCTTTTGATTTGGAGGACCAAAACATAATTTTTGTGAAATTGGCTCCCTCGTGCGAATGACCACAGAATCATAGCACAAGGGATTTCGTACCCATGTTCAGGACGAAAAACGGGACATGGCTACAGCATGGTGCTGACCTGAGAATGCTGTGGCCAGCGTCTCGTGGCCGCTCGCATTTGTACGGCGTGTGGATCTGCGCAAGAATTAACAAACGCGTTTCTTGCCTGCACGAGGTGAGTGCGCCATGCCACCCCGCCCAACCCTTCAGAATTTTGCATTTCCAGTCCATTCTTCGCTTCCCCGTCCAGAAAGAACGATGCAGTTCGAGTGTTTTTCCATACTTCGGATGATGCTTGCCATCGTTTGCGACAAGAGGAAGCAATCCTGTGGGCTTTCCTTTCTCTCTTTTTTTTTCTTTCCTCATCCGTTCACTCAATTCACCTTATTTGCGTCTGTATTATCCACCTCCACCACTCCCTCCACCAGCAGCACCTCCACCTCCGTCTTCTGCGTCACTAGCGGGTTTCTTACTCAGCAACAGCGTACAATATGCTTGCAGCGCCTTCTTTCCACTGGTCAACACGATCTCTCGAGTCTGCACAATACCAAAAAAACAACAACAACAAAACGCCATCAGCCACACTATCAGTGCACAAAGAGCAGCAACAGCGAACTACCCGCCGTACCTCACTGAGCACCGACAATTCGCGTCGCGTGTCGTGCTGGACGCTTCGAATATCCTGGAGGCATTTGGCCTGTTCTTTCTGCGCGTTCAACGCGTGGTTCAGCTGCCCTTTGCGTCGATAACTGCACAGAACGATAGAACCACCACGCAAGTTAACAATACGGCGTTTCTCCTCACACTCACATACACACAGATAGACACGTACTACTTGTGGAACGTATCCTCTCCACCGACAGGACAGTCCGTGAGCGGCATCGTGCGCAGCAAATAGCTGGGCTTCTTGACGTTCTTGGTCTCGGCCCCACCCAAGTACTCCTTCATCAGCGGGCTCAGCTGAGACGCGTTGAAAAATGTTCTCAGCTGGTGCGTGCGCAGCTGGCGTGATGCAGCCATTCGGCCGCCTCCACCGCCATCGTCTCCATCCGCCCCATTCAATCCGTGGCCTCCAGCCGCAGTCGCAGTGGGGAGACTGAGGATCTTGTCCACGCTGTTTTCGCTGGTGAACTGCTTGAGCAAGTACGACTCGCTGGCTGCTTTCTTGAGCAGTGTTGACTGACTCATCTGTGGTGCTGCGCTGCCGATCGTGTCGCTGGATGGTGAGCCTGCCAGGCGTGGTAGTAGCGCCGAGAGATCGGGCATCGCACTGGTTCTGCTGCTGCTGCTGCTTCCTGTTGACTCGGCGTGGAGCTGTTGGTGGTTCTTGCCTTTGGACAAAGCACTTTCGTCCAGCATTTCCTCTGGAAAAAACTGCCGCCTCATGCTTTGTACGGATACAGGACACAGCCGAAGACCCAGCAGCAACTGGCCAACAAACAAGAACACGTCGTTCTTGAATTCGGTCGAATACAGATGCCTGGAGCCTGGAAAGAGATAGTAAAAGCCCCAGCAGACGCCACTCGCGACGGCGTACGGGTACACGCGGAAAATGTAGTCGCTGTTGCTTGTGCGAAGCGAAGAAAGGATCTTGACATATCGAGTGCTCACAGCATCCACAAGCGTACGCTGCTGGTTGGTCGAGTTCTACAAAACATCCCGCATATCCACAAGGTTACCGTGAGAATGGGAAGCATGGAATCCCATACCGTAACCCATACAAAGACGACGTACCCGCTGGAAGCAATGGCAAAAGACAAGCCAAAAAATATCGTCAAAGAGCGAACACGACAACTCGGAAAGCAGAAACTTTTTGAAGTTCTTCTTGCCGTGGGTGATCCGCATCCGCTCACACGTGTGCTGCAGAAGCAGCTTGGCGTTGACCGAGATATTGGTTGTCAGCTGAAGATTTGGCGTCGTCACACCCGCGGCACTGCCAGTCCCAGCACCGGGACTGGTACTGGGACTTGGATTGCCATCGCTTGGCGTAGCGGGTGGCGCGTACGTGTAGTTGTCCACGGAGCGTGTGATGTGGCCTTCAATACTTGCTTGCAGTTGCTTTTCGAGATGCACGCGGGTGTTTCGGCGGTGTTCGCTCTTCTGCAGATCGGCCTTGTTCTTCTTCAGGACCTGCTGCACTCATCCATAGAACTCAGTGGACAACAGCGTCCGTTCAATACCGTGCTTTGCTCTACGTACTGTTCGTAAACGGCTTTTCTCATCGGGCCCAAACAGCCTCTCCATCATGGCCTGGTTGCTCGCGAGCATCGTAGATGACACCGGTTTGGCTCGGTTATTGCCACTCACGCGGTTTTCGTACGGGTCCTGGAGCCCTGGCACGAGCTTGGAACAATAGTCTGCGTTCACTTTGAGATCGCTCTCCAAGCCCAGTTTCCGGTCATTCGCGAGCCTCTGTAAAGCGTTCAACCGCGAAGAAATGATGCCGATCATTTGCGCAGTGATGGCCTCTTTCTGGTTCAACGAGTGCTTGCTCTCGGCGGCGGACTCCTCTGCTGCGTGGGAGCTCCAAGCAGCATTGTGGCTACCCACGCGTGACATCTTGTTTGTGGACGGCTGCACTACGCACTACGTGGTTGGCAGACTGTGCTGGTATTATCCAATAAGTGGGGATGCCGCTGCTGTTTTTATTTTTCTTGGGTCAATTTGGAGTCTCATGACCGCATGACCCCCATTTTGAACTATTCTTATCGCGAGTGACCTGAGGATTTGAGGATGTTTGGTTGTAGCTCACTGAAAATGGAGTGTACGTGTGTAGAAAACAAAATAAATGATGCGGATGCGCGCGGCGCTGCACACGTGTGGTTGTTCAACCTTCTCCGCTCGCTCGCAAGGCATCCCTCACGATGAAAAGTGAATTGAAGCGTCATACTGGCACTCACAGCCAAAAAAACAATCCATGAGTCTTGCCAGTCGTACACGGTTGAAACCACTCCACAGAATCACGTTCGCATGGGCTCGGTCCGCGCATTTGTCTGTCTGAAGTGGAGGACTTTGTCTTGAAAGAAAAACGATGACTTACTGAATGATACGGTGGTCTGCCATGAAATTACCAGCGTCTTTTTCATTTTGAATCACCCTGGGAAGAAAAAAACGCACACTACGTATAAATGCACCTCGCCATGCAAGCGTGATTTTCACTCTTTCGCAGCGGTGGTCACTTTCTTGACTTGCTGGCAAAGACCGCGATGGCGTTCTTTCCAATCGGTTTTCTGGCAGTCCTTGCTGCAGTAAAACACACACTTGCAGTGGCCGCATCCTTGCAGCTCCTTGTACTCGAGCGTCTCGCATTTCCCATTTCCACAAATGCGGTGGCCTTCGATACGAGTCACCAGTGCGCGAGGACAATCGCCCATGGCTTCGTACACCTTGGCGAGCTCATCACGCGTGATGTTGCTGTCCGAGAGTGCGATGGTGACTCCTGATTCGTGGTCATGGCGCTCGCGCACAGCCAATGCTTCCAGTAAGATTTTATCTGCTTCTGGAAGTGTGCCAAGTCGCCGCAACACTTCGCCCAAGTGGTTCTTGGTGAGCGCGACGGACACGTCGTCAAAGCCGGCGCCAGGTTGTTGCTCAAGAATGGAGCGGTACAGGCGCTCGCATTCGGACAGCTCGCCACTCTTGAGCAGCGTTTGCGCTTGGTTACTCAGCTGCACGAGCGCCATGTACGACGCCGCGCTGTCGGTGCCACGCATCACACGCACATGCGGGTACAACAACTTGTCGGTCGACATAACGTGCAGTTCGAATCTTGTTTGGTTGCGGCATGGGTCACGTCGTTCACTGTCAAGTTGATTTCTGAGAGGAAGCCTCTCAATACAAGCCCTCAAGAAAAATATCTCCTCCATAGTCCTAATTTGGCAACTGCATCATCGATCACTATACGAATTTGTAAATCAGTTGCTAATTTAAAGTAGAGTGCACCCACCACAATTGGCAATGTTTCGCTCCCTCGCGGCCAAACTTTTTTTTCCATCTTCACACCGAAGAACAGGAGAAAGCCTCTCAAAAGGGAAACCAAGTGTAGTCAATTGCCTCTCTTTCTCTGTGCGCGCGCGTGTGTGTGGTGGATACGCGACATGAGCAAGAGTTTCGTGGCCGCCAATGCCATGCTCGCGAGCGACCCACATCTGTACGCGGTTGTCGCAGAGCCAACGCCCCCGCCATCGCCAAGCGCGGGGCGTGTATCGGAAGCGGAGCCCATGCCACTCGACGAAATCGCCGCGCTTGTCAGCTCGAGCCGCAACGCTGCGGCCACCTCTTCTGCGACCACGAAAGAATCCAAGCCAAAGCTGACCGTGTCGGCGAGTGGGCGTTTCCAAGACCAGTTCTATCATACGCAGGAGGCCTCGCGCGCGATGGGCGTGCTCAAGAGCCGAGCGATGGTGAAACAAACAGGCGACGCGCAGCGCACTGATGGCTTGGCGCCCAAGCGAAAAAAGAGTATGAACGTCAACGGTCGTGATGTCGAGCAGTTTTCCGACGCGGACATCGTGTACGCCGGGTATTTGATCAAACAGGGCTCGTTTTGGAAGACTTGGCGTCGTCGGTACTTTATTCTACGACGGGATGTGAATGTGTTGGCGTATTACACGTCCCAAGAAAACCTCGTCAAGCTTGGCGAGATCGTGATCGACGCAAGTACAAAAGTGACCGCGCCAAATGCCAAGGATAAGGCGTTCCCAGGTCGGTTCCTCGTGGAACACAGTGTGCGGAAACTTGTTTTGGTCGCAGAAGACGGTCGCTCCGCTGCCGAGACGTGGACGTTGGTTATCAACCGATGTATTGGTTTGCGCGTGACCGAGGCAGCCTCCGTGGCGGCGGCAGCGTCGCGTGGTTCGTTGGATCGCGAATCATTGCGGTCGTCTCTTTTGCAGATGCGACTGTCGGGAAATGGCTCACAATTGGTACAACAACATGCACGATCATCAGGAAATGGCTCGCAGTTGATGGCGAAAGCTGACGAACCGCAGCCAAAGCAACTGTCCAAGGGCATCGTCGCTTCCGCAGCCTCGACAACAGCTACCACGAAAGTGAGCGAGTCGCCAAGTACGATGACCGAACCGCCTCCCGCTGTGGCCACGACCGTTGCTATTCCTCTTCTTCCAGAAGCCCTTGAGGCGAACCCATTATTCAGCAAGGTCAAGCGCCACTCGACGGACTCAAGAGCCATCCAAGCCGCAGCTGACGAAGCCGCGATTGCGCGTATCAAAGGCGTCGAT
This sequence comes from Pythium monospermum, assembly GCA_023336165.1. Classification (NCBI taxonomy): domain Eukaryota; phylum Oomycota; class Peronosporomycetes; order Pythiales; family Pythiaceae; genus Pythium; species Pythium monospermum. The sequence continues at coordinate 29,455 of JAADWJ010000192.1, forward strand.
GACTTGGAGCGCGACCGCATCATCCGGAGTGCGCGCTTGCGTAGCATCGATTCAGCAAACGATTCTGCTCGTAAGCTGAAGTTGACAGATACGAAGCCAGTCGCCACGGTCAGTAGCCGTGGTGTCTCCCGACCGTTGCCGTCTTCCAAGCCGTCGGGTCGGCTTTTCCGCTCGTACAGTGCTGGAAGCGTCTTGTCGACTCGGTCGCTGGGTTTCGACAATATTCGAGCGTCCCATGATGACAATGGGCTACGTACGTCTCTGACTTTGACGCGGAGTGCTCATCCAGATTCAAACAAGCATTTACGATGCAATGATGCGGAGCTAGATGACAATGACCCGACCAACCCGAAAGCCCATTCGCGTGCACGGAACCTGAGTCTTCCCGGCTTCCGCCCTGTGCCAAGCGTGGAGCTCTCCATCTCAGTTGGTTGTCAAGGAACTCAGGACGTGAGCCACATGCTCGTGGTGCTCTCGTCTATCCTTCCTGAGGAACGCGGTGATGCGAAAGAACTCGCCCGCACTGAGGTGCAAGGTTCGCTTGCACTTCGCTCGTGTGGCGGCGACTTTTTCGTGCGTGATTTCAGCGCGCTGCTCCCCGTTCCACTTAACGGCGCACGAAATGTTATGCTGCAGTTTGAGATTTTCTCGGTCGTCAACCTCGGAACGGAGACGCTGAGCTCACAGCAGTCGCTAGGGTTCGTACGCATCCCCCATGTAGATCTTCTCTTCTCGGGCGACTCGACGCTCGTGCTCGAGTGCCTCCGCACTCGCTCATCCCCGTCCAAGCAAGTCCACTTCCTTGTGATCGACCGCATCCGTCCAAGCGAGAGTCTCAATATTGGCCATTCGTACACATACGCGAAGCGCCACTTCGTTGCTGACATTGTGCCGTTTGATTTACGCAACGGATCCTCCACATCAGAGATCTTCTCCCCGACGACGACGACGTCAACGTCGCCAACTACAAGCACTGATTCGATCGACAAGAACTCTACAGGATCTTCGCCGACAAGAGCGGCGTCTGCGTCGTCAATCTCGCGTGCAAGCTCTTCATTGAGTTACGGAGACATGATGCGAGGCAACTTGGATTCATCCGATGCCACGCAAGTGTTTATCTCGGAGGAATTATCGTCATCGTATTGCTCCGTCTCGGTCGCCGCCAAGTACATGAATCTCGTGCAGCAACGCAATAAACGTCGCATCCATGACGCCAAGCTTTTGATCGATGACGTGGAGTACAAATACGAACATATGCCATCGTCCCCCAACAGTCGGACCGAGAACGCCGACATTATTAGCTTGCATATAGAGATGCTCCGTGACGCTGAAGCCCGCACCGACTACTATAACAAGCTTTACGAGGCGTACGTTGGCTGTGAGGACTACTACGAAGTGCTTTTGGCGATGTTGGAGGAAGGCAAAGAGCCAGGCATCACAGGCTGCTTGAAGCGAAGCACCCAGAAAAAAGACAAGCGAACTGAGTTTATGCCCACGAATTTGAACTGCCATATTGTGCGTGCGCGTCGCGTGGCACTATCTAGCCCCGCAACTGCCAGCAACAGTGGCAAAGACCAAGGCACCACTCGTGAGGTGAAGACCACCGGTGCAAAAGGTGACGAGTTGGTCTACGCCGTCGTCACCCATGGTTGCCCTGCTGCACATTGTCTGGGGTTCAAAGACGGCGGACTCCGTCGTCTGAAACAAACGATCGCACAGGCCACCAAGGATGATATTCGATCGGTGGAACGCATCGAGCAGCGTCAAGACGTCGTGCGGTGCCAGATCTTGGCCATCGCGTCGGCTGCATTTCTCACTGTCGTTGGGCTAGCTGCCAACCAGTCGGCTCGCCATCAAGAGCGGCTCCAACTCATGTGCCAGACAGGCTTTTTGATCAATATGGAGTCTCTTCTCAGCACCATCAAGAACGAAAGAGGTATGATTGAAGACATGTCTGAAGGCATCGAGTGGCTCAACTCGTCGGTGAGTCTGCATGTCATCCAGTCGATGGAAGTCGACCCGAAGCTCAAGTCGGCCAAATGCACCGGCATCTCTAGCTCGGAGAATGGCGAGGATGTGGTCGCGACCTTTGCACTACCAAGTGATGTGTTCGCGACGCTTCCGAGTGTGCTGCGAGAAGGCAATGCACTCAAAGTGCACGCGTTGCTGTTCACGCAAGGCATCAACGAGATGCAATCCGTCGCAAATACCGTCCTGGACACGAGTCTCCAGGATGAGATCAACCATGAAAGCGTCACACGGCTTCTCCGCTTTTTCCAAGTGTACAAGACCCACGTGCTGGCGATGCAGCCACCGAATCTGGAACGAATCAACGACCTACCCGACCTGGAAATCGAGATCAAGATCTTGGCCGAGAAGCTCAGCTTGGCTCGCAAATCCCACGTACAGAAAAAGAATGTCAACATCCTGATCGAATCAAGCGATTTGTGTCGTCGTCTTGGCGCCGGGCGGACGACGTGCTGCAAGAGTGGCAAGGACCGTACGGCCATGTCGGTCACTCTCGAGTGTTCGCGCTTGCTGGTCGACAAGTTCCACGTCAAGCAAGGCGTCCATCTCTGCAACGCCATGCGGGAACGAGGCGTGCGCCGCGTCAACGTGCTGGCCAATACGGGCAAGAACAAGTTTGCGTTCAATACGTTTCAGCTCAAGTACCTCCCCGACTGCTACCGCCCTCCGGTGCTCTCCGCTGACTCCAAGGTGCAATCCTAAAGAGAAGAAACAAAGAGACGGAAGAAAATGTGAAGTACGTTACGTCGTAGTATCTGTTACCATAGTGTTTTGGTGTTTCTATGGTGTTTTGGTGCGCAAGACTCATAGATTCCACAGCAGTGGGTCACTTTCTTGTTCCATGCGAAGTGCACGCTCTCGTTGGCGACTGCGGTGGAGTTTCTGGGCAGCAAACAACAGTTTCTGTTCGAACTGTCGGTTGGCGGCTTGCAATTGCGCGACTTGTTCTTCCAGAAGAGCGATCTCAGGGTGCGGGCGGTGCAACGCCTCGTGGAGTTGCTCGTGGAAATGGGACGTTTGGGTCTGAAACTCCACTCGCAGCTCGTGTTGCTGCTGCACGAGTCGCGTGGTGAGCTTCTCGCCCACGGCGACGACATCGTTCCGCTGGCTCTGCAGCGACGCGACTTGTTGGAGCAAGTGGACGACTAGCGCGTCTTTTTCATGGGATCCGATCTTCTCCACGCGTTTGGAAAGAGATGACGTGGCTGCTGGTTCACGACGGAGCAGTTTCTGGAGTTCCTTTGCGAGCGACTCGACGTGGCTCTTGCGGATCGCTGTCGATCCGGGTGTGCGTGGCGGTGGCGATGGTGGGCACCGCACCTCCATGTCCAGTGCCATCACGGCAGGCTCTGGATCGCTGTCGTCGTCTTCTCCTTCTCCTGATGATTCTTCATCGCCTTGGTCTCTGTGGGTTCGGCTTCGGCTGTTGTTGCTCTTTGACCACTTGCGCTGTTGTTGTAGCTGCTCGTGGACGAGCCTCGCGTGGCGGATCCGCGTGATCGGAGAGATCCGAGACGATCCAGATGCACGCGAGCTGCATGACGACAAAGCCGAGGAGGATCCATCCACAGACACCATCGCAATTGTTGTTCTTGTGTTTGGTGACTTCAACAACCCCTGAAGAGTCACACCGCGATTCTGCAACAATGAAGAGCCAACTGCTCATGCTGTTCCAGGGACAACCTCCATTTGGAAACCCGGTCATTCTGTCCGTCGAATGGCTACCCCATGCCATGAGTTTGCACAGAAGCATGTGGATCACATTACGTGTGTGTGCGTTTTGTATGTGCTTTCTTTGTATATAAATGGTTCACTCATTATTCTCTTCTTCTCTGCAATATCTATTCCTCATCAATCTCTTCCTCGTCCACCTCATCTTCGTCCTCCTCGTCATCATCATCATCAACTTCCTCTTCTTCCTCAGCTTCCTCAGCGTCATCCTCTCCTTCGTCCACTTGCTCTTCTTCGTCTTCCTCTGCTTCTGCTTCTGCTTCATTCAAAGGCGCATCCTTATTCTTCTCTTGCTCGAGCGCCGCGAGTTCCTCTGGCCGCATCGGCGGCGCCACAAACCACGGCAGCTTGCCACGCCCATAGTCGTTGATCATTTGGACCGCAACGTTGTTGAAATCGGGTTCTCCCTTTGGCAACAGCTTGCCACACTTGATCGCCAGTTGCTCCAAGAAATCCCACTCGTCTTTCCACTCTTCAATGCCGTACACTTTGGTGATAAACTGCTTCTTCACACGGTTCAAGATCTCGGGGATGAAATCCGAAGGCGATGGCAGCCGCTCCGCACGGATCACTCCTTTGAGCACGGTTTCCACTTCGCTGTCGCCCATATCGTACACGATCCCAGGACAATCAATCAAGAAAATGCGCCGCATGAGCGTAATGTACTGCCACACTTTCGTCTCGCCTGGAATCGGCGCGACGCGACACACTTTCTTTTTGCGCAACGCATTGATCACTGAGGATTTCCCAACATTCGGGTACCCGATGAGCCCGACGGAAATTTGCTTTTTATCTTGATGTAATTTGGCAAATTGGCGCAACAAATTGATCAACGCGCCTTTGCCAAACGGACTGTTCATCGAGGCATGGAACGCGATGGTCGGCGTGGTCTCGCTGAGCTTTTGGACCCATTTTTTGGTGACCCAGTTGGGCACCAAGTCACACTTGTTGATCACATTGATCAAGTGTTTGTGGGACGCGTTCTTGCGGATATGGTTTTCCACGTGTTCGCAGCGGGTGCCCGGCACGTTGCGCGCGTCCAGCACCTGGATCACGACATCCGAACAGTCCAGCACTTTGTACAATTCGCCCCAAATGCGCTTGGATTGGCCCTTGCTAAACACATCATGGGAAACTTCCACCTTGAACTCTTGCTCCACAGGGATGTTGCGGTCGGGTCCTTTGGTCTCGTAATGGTCGGCGCCTTGCTGCGCCTTGCTGACCAGCGACTCGTAATCGTTTCCGGCGATCTTGGCGCGCTTCCGTGTGCGCTTGCCGTTGAAAACGTCTTCGTAGCTTTCCGTTTCGAGCAGCTTCATGCGCGTAACCTTTTCGGAATCTTGCAGTAACCCCATGGGTAACTTGCGCGACCGCAGGACAACAGAGTACGGATCGGCGGCCTTGAGCGACATTTCATTGCGGAATTTGTCCAGTTCTTTTTGTCCGATCACCCGTGTGTTGCCAAACCAACGGCGGTCCGGTTGGATCTTGGCTTGCGCACCAGAGATCGCAATGCCACCGGCTTTGTTGCCCATCATGAGACTACCACCAACGACTTTTCCTTTGCGGTTGCGGATCGGCCCACTGTTGCGGTACATGTTGAGCCGATTGATGGTCGACTTGTCCCGCATATTGGCGGCCTTTTGACGCTTTGGCAGCTTGCGGTTCGGGTTGTCGGCGCTTTTCTTGCTCGTGTTGATGCCCTTACCGGCCGATTTGGTCACCATTTTGGATTTAGTATGGATGGTGCTTTAGCAGCAAAACGGTGGGTAGCGGTGTATGGGGACGCTAGCGTTGAAAGGCCTGGAAGAGCTTCAAAGGTCAATGGACTGCTGCTCGCAATGCTGGTCACAGTGCAGTGCAAAAACCAAAAGCGAACAGCTCATCGCAACAAAAAGAGAGAACGATTGGTGGGCAATGGAAACGTAACCACGGTAACCTGAGCATTACAGTGGAACCTGTCAAAATGTATCCCAAGTATTTTACGAGCAGTGGGAACGTTTGGGGAAGTAAATTAAATTACCGTAAATGAAAAACGGTAAAATTGAAACTGTTGAAAACACATGTGTGAATGGACGTTATTTGTAGATTTTTTCAACATCACCTGAGCGACAGCCGCACTTTAAGCGCAGACAGCAGGTGGATGCTTGTGAACTGGGAGCGAGGCCCCACACTTCTAATAAGCTACGCGTATAGCTATACGCACTACCATTCTTCATGAGCCAGTCTTCTCCTCGGCTGTGAGCTCGGCAGACTGTCCTGATCACCGCAACCTGAGTTGTCCCTTGGTGGTCACTGGCGCTTGATGATTGTCTGAAGAGAGAGAGTGAGGTTTCCCTTCACTGATTCACTCCACACAAGCAGACGATTGCCTCGGCCGCTGCCTCTACGATGGCACAAAAGTGTCATGAAGCAACCGGCTGACCTGATGAGCCGCTGACGTCACGGTTCTGAACTCCAGTGAAAAGGCGCAACGGTTCACCATTCAGATCCCTTGTACTTGGAATTTGTATACTGGCTGATTCCATCGTTTCTTCAAAAAAAAAAAAAAAAAAA